>VUQG01008723.1:12119-24316 GCA_015106755.1 Etia nguti | reverse complement strand
CTTTTTAAAATACCATTTTTTTTTTTTTTTTTTTGCTTGCATTGTCTATTGTTTTCATTCTCTGAAATAAAGGTGGAACTTTATAAGGTTTCAGTAGGTTAATAAACCTTGATAGAGCTTTTCTCATGATGGTCTTATAAAGTGATTTTGATTGGTAAATGAGTGGCACAACTGTTCAGATACATTTCAGATCTAATAAACGCAGCAGGTCGAAGAAATAAGAAGCGCCTGCAAAATAATGTCAGCATCATGTTTAGAAAAAGCAGCGGAGCAGCAGACGTGAATGAAGCTCGGCACACTGAGAAGCCGCTGTATTTGAAAAACACTGAGGATGCTGAGGGTCGGTCTGGTGTTTTTCTGGGTTTGTAGGTTATATACATATTATATTCACTGGCCAATTCATTAGGTACACCAGTTCATCTGCTTTTTTTAAAGCAACCAACCATAGAGCAGCAACTTGGTGTATTTACACACATAGACATGGTCAAAACAACCTCCTGAAATTCAAACTGTGCTTTCTTTAATGCCACATATCCCTCACTCAAATGGCGTCCACAGATCTCAATCCAGCAGAGCACCTTTGGGATGTGTTTGAACAAGTGATTTGCATCGGGGATGTGCAGCCAACACTGCAGCACCTGTGCGATGCTATCATGTCAACATGGACAAAAGTCACGTGTCAGATGTTTCCAGCAGCTTGTTAGAGGTAGTTTGAAGGCAAAAAGGAGGATCAAACTTGGTACTAATGTACTTAATAAAGTGGCTGGTGAACGTATAATCACACTCGGTGTAATTTCCCTTTTACTTGAAGCTCAGCAAAACAGGATGCAGTAGATCTTCACCAGGTGTTTGTGTTGCCAAATTAAAAGGTAACAAACTGTGTCGAGTCCATGATTACCTATGATTACAGGACAAATGGGGACAAAGTACTAAGACAGCTACTTAACTCTTTCCCCCATAAAGACTACATTTTATGACCTCCTTTGTACCCATAATGATGACTTGACACCTCAGTATGTAACAATAAAGATGCGGTTTGATGACCATTAGGATAGCTTCCAGGTTTTTCAGATGACAGCTGGATGATGCAGACCCAGTCATTTTGTCCTATAAGGAGGCCTGAAATATGAAAGACGCTCAGTTCAGGGAAGAGCTTCAAGGGTTTCTGCTAGTAGGCTTTCAAAAGGGTAACGTGTTACTGTCGACCTTACAAGGTTTACTTTTGAGGTCTTTCTTGATTTAATCGGTCTTCGAACAATATTTCTCAGTTTTTACAGTCTCCACATGAAGGTGATGAAACATTAAAATGAAGGGGGGGGCATTTTAGACTTTACAAAAAACAAATAGAATAAATCTATACATATCTCAGTTTAGTTTTTCCTCATCTCAGTAGTTAGACCCTCCCATTTTAGAAAGTGGAGCTTTTGGACGTTTGCCAGATTAGTCATTTCACATTTGAAATGATTTATTGCATCAGCTTTATAAAGGCAGTGCGTCTAGGCTCACTCCATGCAAACATGTTATTTACAGAAACTGGGGAAGGGAGAATAGGTCATCAAATTGTGAACGTGCGTTTGGTACATGATGTGTGCAACTCAGGGCAAAGAACATGACATATTAAAGCAATTAAAATATTTCAGATGCTTGTAGGCTTTTCTAAAATCCAAGGAGTGGTTAAACCGGAGAGCAGGAAACGCACACAAAAGTATCCTCTAAATAAGAAGGGACAGACCGTGAACAGACAAGAGTAGGGTGGCGACTGGCCACTGCTCAGCCACCTGGTTAAAAAAACTACTCTGGTGTAAAAATGGAAAATTATAACACATCCAGTAGACAAAGAGAAACCAGAAAAACCTGACTTCACTACACCTGCACAATAAATCTGTTAAATTCAGTTTGAGTCTTTAATGTTCCTGCGTACAGCTTCATTCACCCACCTCCACACATTTTTTTCAATCACGCCATGTGGCTGCGTTGTTCAGTCCTTTTGCACATTTTCAGACTCCTAGAAACCGTTAACGGCGAAATGCATTTTAAAATTTGAAAGACAAAACATGAAAACCATGACACGGGTCATTATTGACTGAATAAGATTTCACCTATGATGGGTATTTCCATTACAAGTTTGGTCTTAAATTTGATTTAGAGGCATAAAACTTTGGAGGCATGGCTTTGGACCAACAAGTGATTCCCAAAGAGCTGAAAACGTGCCATATATCGGTACGTGTGCAGTGAGTCCTTAAAAAATTTGAGGAAACTGGACAGGTGGAGGAGTAAACAAGTCCCAAGGCTCCTTCTTTTCAGATGAAATTCAAAATATGTCTTTATTCTTGTAGGGTTGTCATGTTTAACTTTAAATTAAAAAAATCTCCCAACATATTTTGGCACACAAGCCTTCATCAGGGAGTCAGAGTTGATCAATTCTGGGTCCCTGTGTATTTTTTGTATAATTCTTTAACATTTCGTGCAAATTTTTTGTTTAGTGCCTCAAATAGCAGTTTTAACAGTTGAAATTTAGCGTTTCAGTTGATCCATCTACTGTTTGATAAAGTCTCGTCATAAATGGTCTCATTGGAAAGGCAGCTGTCAAGAAGCCATTCTTACAAAAAAAAGAAGAAAAAAAAAAGAAAGAAATTGAGTAGAGGCTCAATATTTTTGCACTTTCACACGCTGCAGGAAATGCCGATAATGCTTTTAGTGACCACAGACAGACAGCTAAAGGATAAAATAGTTTATTTTATAGTCTCATAGTAAAGGTAGGCCTCAACTTGCAAGACAATTGTTGGCAGTATGTACAACATACTTGTAATTTCCATGGAATGGAATTGGACAAAGACCTACTACACTAATAATATCCTTCTAAATAGAAATAAAATGGAAACAATATACATACACACACATTTCCTAGACATGAAAATGCTTCCTTTTTTCTTTTTTTTCCTTGGGGGGGGGATTCAGCAACATTGATTTTTACTGTGTAAAGCACAACACACCGACATGGACTTATTTTGCTTCCCTGTACTGCAGGAGACGGGGCCTACTTTTTGAGATTCAAAACCTAGTTCATAACCTTGAAAACTACATGTGACAAAATCAGCATCATCCCATGACTCGTGTGATTACTAAAAGAAATGCATAACATACTGTTTGAACTTGAAAACATCCAATTAATGCTTTTTTATAATATATAAAACGAGATGCCTAACGTATTCAGCCACCTAAAGTCATCCACTACTTCAAGCTAAAGGACAAAATACGATACAAGTTCAGGAATATTCTCCTTCAAAACATCAATTTCAACAGAAGAGGTTTCTCTCTCTCTTTTCTTTTTTTTTTTAAATCATCTTGTTTTGACAAGTGTGTGCTGCAGGAAACGTCTGCAATCCAGTGGGCCTGAGGTGGGTTATCACTTTTAACATTTGCTCCGAGCATCTTCACATTCTTTACTGGAAAAAAACAGAAAGCTACAAATGTTTTATTCATTTCATTTTTAAAAAGGTAAACCTTTCCAGAATATTTTTTTTATCTAGGTGTGTGTGTAAATTCTAAACAAGAAAAACAAAAAAAAAATACACAATATAGCAGTGCTTGGAAGAGTACACCTGGCTCATCCTTCCTCCCAAAGGAAAAAAGATAACTTGGGGGAGGAGGAGGAGCTTTACTGAGGGTACACACACACACACAAAAAAGCATTGAGTCCTTATGTAGCCAAGCTGCCTCTTTTTAGGATTTGGATTGATGTTGCTAAAGAAGGGGAGGATACCAATGATGGAGAACAAAAATCAACAGAGAAAGGGAGGAGGAGGGGAACCTGAAGCTCTCTAGGTGGATTGAAGCAGTTGTCTTTCACCCTGCTTACATCCTCTCTCCCGTGGGTGGAGACTGGCTGGAGAGAGACGATTGTGGCGGCCGTTGTGAGGAGATTTGATGGCGACGAGTCTCCAGTGCGAACCACCCAGAGACGGAGGAGAGAGGATGACGAGGGAGGCCGAGGTCGTCGTTGGCATGAAGGTAGGAGAGATCGGTGAGCCTCGAAAGCTTTGAAGGCCGTCTCCCCTCTCGCCCTCCGCTGTGCTCCGTTGCCTCGACCGCACCCATTTTTTTTTCCTTTTTTAAATTTTCCGTTTTAAGACGCTCGGCTCTCTAGCTGGCCTCCACGCGCACCTTTTTCCTGGTGGGCGGCTCTTCTGCCTCCGACTCCGAGCTGGAGTCGGAGCCGCCGTCGAAAGCCGACACGGCGCTGCCTTTGGGGTTGGTGTACAGGCTGCTGTCAGATGAGGAATAGTTGGCCTGGAGCTGAGCTGAGCCCTTCACCTTCTCCAGAGCGCGGACTGCGTGGACACAAAGGAACAGAACTCAAATTTACAAAGAAGAAACGATTGGTCTGAGGAAACACTGCTGATCATAATTCTCTGCTTTTATAAGCTGGCAAGAAACCTGACAGAGGAACCTGATTAGGACGCCTTCAAAGCACTACCAGATTACTTTTAGTGCGAGATCTTGAAGTAATTAAACAGATTTCAAACAGCTTTTGGTCAAACTGTGAGACAGTTAAGAGCGAATCTGAATCCTGGGGCCAGAATCGCCCCAGCAAAGACACCAATCTGGATGGCATTAGAAAATGTGAAGGAGGGCATTTACTTTGGACTTTTACCTGCATTTTCATGAGGTTAACAACTTTTCTCATTAGTAAATACCTCTCCTGTGGCTATTCATACTACACCAAAGTAATGAAGTAGTAAATCAACTATTAGATGACAAAAAAGTTACAGTAGTGTAAAAAAAAATTCTGTAGTTAAACTTCTTTAGACTGACAGAAAGGGCAGTTTCTTTGGGCCGGCCCACTAAACATTAAATTGGGTTGTTTGTGGCCCACGATGTCACATGAGCTCGACCAAACTGCTCTAAAGCCTGAAACTGGACCGTTTATTGATCCTTCTAACAAACAAGCAAGAAAGAAATTAAACTTTAATTTTACATATATTAATTTCTATCAGTTTCGCTACAGCTGGCATTTTTGTGCAATTTAATGCTTAAAAAGGGGGAAGGGGAAAGGAAATCAGTGATGATGCAGAGGTCTCACAAACTCATGTATCACATGATTTCATTACAGGGTTCATTTTAACCTCCTGAGACCTTGCATCCTTATGTGGGAACACTGCACTCTGGATTTTCTGTATCTTACACTTCACTTTACTCAATGAAGAGTTTTATACTTTGTTAAACGATGGTGACTTTATTGTATTATATTGTAAAATAAAGACAATGTAACCACACAAAAAGACGCATTTTCGCCTCAGTTATCAGGAGGGTTTAAGACACCCCGACTTTAAGAAACAAACGTGATCCATGTACGTATGGACAGCATCCTTATTTTGCACACAAGTGTATTAATACACCATGTCCAAGCTACACCTTTCATTGAGTTTTGGAGGATTTTAGGTAAATCAGAGACCAGAACATGATGGTCCACGTTTGCCCAAGGTCTAAACAATGACAATATTTAGACCTTTGTCTCTCCAAAGTCTCTGAGAAAAGATCCTGTGCTCAAAAACAGTTAAAAAAATTTTTGTCTCCAGAAATGCTTGGCACGAAATGGACGTTTGTAGGTGCTTTTGCTTTTCATGTTGAAAATCAATCTTGTTTCCATCATTCTGAGCTTTGCCAGGTTTGTCTAACCCCTCACTCTGGTTTTAGTAAGCACCATCTTCGTTTACATGACTGTTAAGAATCAGCTTAATGGAAAAAGCCAATTGTAACCTGGTTACTGAGGAGCATGGCAATATTAGCTGTACAGCAACCTCAGCCCTGGACATAAATAGACAAGCACATCTCATACATAAACTTTAGAAACACGAGGGAGGGACGTTAGATGGGCCATTCTCTTTTAGGTGATTAAATGGAGGTACAAGGAGGCATGTTATTAAACGCTCAAACATAATGATAAAATTTTGTTTTTCCCCATGTAGTTGCAGATGACCCTAAAGTAAATTTAGAACAGAAAAGAGGGCAGACTTGTGCTTTTTCCAAAAAAATCTGTTTAAGCATAAAGAGCAGTGTGTTCTAAAACTATTTATACACACTCCTTTATTGCCAAAACATTCAAAAAAAACATTTATTGTTCAGCCGTCCACGCTTGCACATATCAAGTGGAAAACCTCACAGTTGGCCCAAACCAGCATTAATCAGTCCGCCTCTCCCCGATAAGAAATGCGAATCCGAAATCCACCTGTTACCTTGTTGCTCAAGCAGTGCGTTCTGCCTCTTCAGGTCGTCGATGTCCTGCTGGTGTGTGTGGTTTTTCCGCCTCATGTACTGAATGTACTCTGTGGCTTTGTCTAGGATTTGAGCTCGAGACGCCTGTTTGGTAGACTGCTGTTAGTGACACATGCAAAAATTGAAGCAATGACGCAAGTATACAGAGTCTTTATCACATTTCTAACACAGTAACTCTAACCCCTGTCATGATGCTATGCAGACTGGCCCCAGAGAGCAGCACACTGCAGACTCAAACCACTGCAGGAGACTACAGGGTATCTGAGACAGCAGTGTGTGTTTCTACCTAGCTTGCCTTCTTTTAACCCCCTGAAATCTGCTAGCACTTCAGTCTGACATGCATAAGCTTTGTCATACCCCTGACAAGTTACGGTCAGAGGCCGCTCCTCGATTACAGCAGACAACAAAGACTGCAGCAGCCACCAGCTCAGATTACAGCTTTGCCATCATGCCTGCCTGGGTGTCTGTGAGCTATTTGACCCTGGGTATCACTGATTTAAAAAAAAAAAAAATTTAAAGGCTCCAACTTACTTCCTGTTTAAGAAAAATAAAAGTCTAATTTAATTTAAAGTGAAAGTGACAGCGAGAGTTGTCCACCATAGAGAATGTGATACAATCCCCCGTTGCTAGGGAAAAGTGTGTATTTGCCAAATGTGTATGGGTTGCAAAGAAGGTGCCGGACCAAAGTTGCCTGCTGGTTTTTCTTGTGCAAACACTCGCTAACCAGTAGCTCAGGACAACTGGAGAACGTGCAACACACACTGGAAATGAGAACGCTTCCCTTCAAAGTAAAAGCTGTGCTGCAGAGCTGAAGCCAACATGTTTTTCTTTGAATGACCAATGATCTGTTTCCTGTTTGTGTCACAACAGCTCGAAGAGTAGCTGGACCATATTTGTAGACAACTCCGTCACTTCCATTCAAACAACCGCCGCAATATGCTAGCGATCGAAGCAATCACAAAGAGGTTTTTGCCAAATGGTCAAGGAACAACCTAGCAACAGGTGAGTCACTGGCCGGTCTGTAGGCCTGCGTGCCTGGGTCTTTAGCAATTATTTTCCCAGCAACTGCAATCAAACCTCCAGCAACCACTCGGGGAATACTCATGTATCCCTCACAACAGGCAGTTACCAGGTGGTCACTGACCACTCTACGCCCAAGGCCTTATTTACTTGATCCTTTATTGCCACACACCCAAAATGGGCAATAAGTTCATTTCACGTGACTACCAATGAGCAATGGTGCGTTTGCAAAACTTCAATTAAGGTCATGCGTTGCAAAGAACACGCCACTGGAAATAAGTTTAGGTATATTTGGGGTTTAAGCTTAATTTAACCTTCTATACTGAGGCCACTATGTAGTTTATGCAAGTTGGTGTGTCTGCACAGCAATTTTCATAGGATTTTGCAGTTACAACGTACCTACAGCATAAATTTAATGCGCAAGTTTAATATGGATAAATCTATGTGGGCTTTCTGCCTCTGCCTCAAAAGGTTAACACTGCAAACTGGACCTTCACCCCAGCCACAGATGTGTTGCAGTCAGCGGAGGCAAAAAACTTTCATTAGATCCTCCAGAAATATTCTACAGGTGATATGGAGGTCCCAAACTACTAATTTCATAACCCCTTTAACTCAGTGTTTCACCTGCGAAGGCATTAAAGGGGATACGAGTTGATTTCAGCTCCTTACCCTGCAACAAAACACATTTGGGCAGACACACAACCCAAACATCTCCAAGTCTGATGGCAGTAAAGCTGCTCCTGGTTAGCGCTTCAGCAGCTCTACTGCTGAATTACAGCTCACTCCAAGAAACTCAGAAGCTCAGGCTTTAAACCTTACTTCAACTCAAGGGCAGAAGCGGAGTAACATTTAAGGAACAGACATGTTTCTTCTTCCCCAAAAAGCAGTTAATCAATGGAAAATTAGAATTTAGACTTAGGATCAAGTCTAAAAGTCAGGAAACAATAAGAGTGTGGCACCACCAGCCTTCCTTCCTTCCTCGTAGATTATAGGCTCCACATGCCTGCACTGAATGCACTTTCCAACGCTCAACTATTTAACACGCACACGTATTCTAAAGCAGCCAACCTACTAGTGTTCGTTATCTTGATCAAAACACTGCTTGAAAGAATTTTCCAAGATGCCATCTATCACATTTTTTTACTCTGCTTTTTTACGACATACATTACGGCCATTAGTGCAGGGGAAGGGGAGCTGTTGGGTAAGAAAAAAATAAACACTGCTCAAGCCAAAATACCTACAAAAAAAGATCAGAATTACAGTCAAAACACTGCAATCTTCTGTTTAACACTAGAAGGCCAGAACCACTAGGAAGGTGAAAAAGACGATTAATCATTAAAAGGCTTTGTTTATTTTATAATTCATTCCACATTTAAAGAGTTAAGCCTTCTGGTTAATCTGCCTGTTTATGATCAGCACATTGGTCCAAGTGATACGCCATAAAACAGCCTCATAACCGTTTATGCTAGTGATCGAGGCACACTGATCTCTAAGCAGGATCGCAACTCCCAATCAGTAACTGAACAGGGCAAGTGCATATTCCTATATTTTATGTTAATGCAAGTTTACGGTCTAAAAATGGGCAAAATGTTTATTATCGGGAACTGTGGCCAAAGATTGTGAACCTGCCCAAACCACAACAGACTGCCACTTGGTAATCTTTGAAACACAGACTCAGAACCACAAAAGTACACTGATTTGATACCCAGCCATAACTTGTTCTGTTGTTTTAATCGATGACTAAACAGCCGTATCCATGTGGTGATTCAGGACTGAGATAAGTATAGCCGAGCATCTTATTAGGCCATTTTGCACTGAACTGAACTGAAGTGAAATAAAAACCCTGTGCAGCCAGTTGCTGAACCCACTCTAAAAATTCTCATCGTCAATGATGTCAAAACAGGAAGAGAGCAACAAAATGTCCTCATAATAACTTCCCAATGCTGCTCCAAGTACTTAGACTGCATCACTGCCTTCCTGTTGCCAGTCTGCACCCTTCTACCATTACTCTCCACTAATCAGCCTGCCCAATCAATGCCCTCCACATGAAGCAACAAGACATCTGCATCTCTGAACATCTACATCTTGACTTCTAAACATCATAAACAGTAAAATTCACATTTTAGCATTGGCATGACAAAATAAAAATTCATTCACATTCAAATATTTTGCATACATGAGTGTGTAGTTGGCATTTGTGTGGTAGGCAGACTTACAGGCTGAGTGTTACCAACCTTTTCTCCCTGCAGGGAGGGTACCGAGTCCCGGAGGCTGTGAAAGCTGTCTTTGATGTGGTCCCTACGCTTGCGCTCCAGCGCATTGTGGTGTGCCCGTTTGTCTGCCTGCAATGACAAGAGTCACAAGGCCTTGAGCCAGGCAGCAGAGCAGCGTGGGTAGAGGGACAGTGGGTGTCCAGCCGTCCCGGTCAAACGTTCACAAGCCGCTCTGCTGCCAAGTCGCACTCTGCAGTAAAACACTGCTTTGTGCTTTTAATTCAGTGCAGCGATCATTATGCCTCAGTTTTCTTAACCAACCATTACAGAGGACGAGGACTAATTTAAGATGCAGTTAATGTCCCCGGGAAGGCTTAAAAATTATTTTCCAAGTCTTCAATCTATAATAAAACACTGAGAATGCTAGTCACACATTTTAAGGCCATCTTTAAACTGCTCAACAGCCTCAACCTGTAAAAATTCATTTTACTATTAAAGATAAAAATCCTTCTCCTTTTCACTAACTTCAAAAGTTGTGAAACATAACCCTCATTTCTTATTTTTTAATATCAACACACTTATCATTTTAAAGAAATTCATATTAAAACAAGGACTGCAGTTCACTAAAACTCATGCAAATATTTTCGCTCTGTAATCCACAAGATAATACGTAAGTTTTAACCTCACCGTCCTCAACGGATTTCAGTATCAGTAGCTGATATGACAGATTCTACATAGAAGGCCCGATCTTAGTGTAGACTGTCATTACTCTGATATCACAAATTTAAATATGACCAGGGGTGAGAAATTTTTACTTTTTAACTAAACATAAGATATAAAATATTTTAAAAAATACAAAATGCTTAACAAATTTATTAGACCACTAGTCATAAAAACAATAAATCTATTATTTTAGAAATCATCCAAAACTTGTTTAAAACTAAAAAAAATTATATTGTTAGGCAAACAAACTGCATTTGTGTTATTTAATACCTGCATTTATGCCGGCACACTGTACTCGTCTGAGAAGTCAGAAATTAAGAACATCAGTGAACCATAAAAAATAAAATTTCTGTTTAGAAATCTAAAAAAAACAACTTTAAATTTTGCAAATTAAAGAGCTTGTGCATATTGCTTAATTAACAATCACAGAAACGTGAAAAATTATTTTGGTAATCACCAATGCTGTTAATCTAGTGTGGCATCAACCTTACATTGGATAGTGGTCTAATAAAATTGCCAAACAATGCAGATGCACTGTTACATCCTAACATGCTAACGATGAAATGCAACTTCCAGCTCCCTCTTCCTCTGCTGAGAATCTCCATAGTCTAAAATACACCAAAATATGGAGAAATCTCTAAATTTGAACATGAAAACCTGTCACTGCAAACATGATGACAAATAATCCAGAGTGCCAGCCAACTCCCTGATGAGAAAGTAAACAGTTCAGCCGTCATGAACAGAAGTTGTTTTGCTCTCCAGCCGTTTGCTTGCTGAGCCCATTTTGGGGTTCGGCTTTTCACCGTAATACAGCTTGGGCCAAATCTGAGGTTAATTTTAGGCTGCTGTATAAACTAAAATACAACATTTTTCATGTCTTTTGTCAAATCAAATAACTAGCTTAACTTTAACAACCCAACACTATTAACAAACACCTGCTAAAAACAGGCACATAACTCTAGAGGCATAAGACGGCTGCCATTATCACATGACCAGAGCACTTATCAGCCTGTAGTTCGGCCTCTTTTTAGGCCAAACAATCACAGCCTCCAATCAAATCTGACTCCTGACTAATCCATGCTGTCACCAGGCTGAGCCCAACACCCAATCAGAGCCTCCAAAATCATCTGTTCATCCACCATCACACAGCTTCAGCAAAGCAAGAAATGTGACTAAAATATTAGCAATGAAAACAGAACAATATTTGTGGTCACACCACAGCTAAAGGCAAAAGGGAAGAGGAGATAGAAGTCAGGTGACCTTGTGTCATCTGACTCACTTTGTCCATGGATTACAACAAAAGCCAAAGTGGCCACGAGTGAGACAGAGCAGGTTAAGACAAGCCTTTAGCTGTGATCTCGGTGGGCGTAAAGCGTGACTCAATTAATACTTTAAGCAAGTAAACATCCTGCTGAAGGTCTTAGCAAGAAGATAAATGCTGCAGAGCATGAACACATCCTAGACACCCTGAGTGTCACTGAAACTGAAACTTAAAAAAAAAAAAAACAGAAAAAAAACCCCACATATATACCCTTAAAGCTACCCACAATGCATATCATGTGACTCGGTGGCAGCTGCTCCCACAATGTGTTGCATAAAACAGAGACCAACCAGAAAGGAGAAAAAACCACCAGGACCATGTGCCTCATTGTGCCAAGCACTCCCTTCATTAATCCTGGCATGAACAAACACATGACTGCTATTGATGGCATGTGCAATTACCAGTCTGGTGGCCGTATCTATGGATGTTTCAGTGACGAGACAATACATACAGAAAGTACACGTGGTTGACTTTCTTCTTCAACGGCAATGAGGGGAAGACTATTATGTTCAGTATATTAACCGGAGTAAAGCCCCGAGTGTGTTAGGCGCTCATTTCTTATAGAATTCCTGCTTGTAAAAGCAAGCGGTGACTTACAGACAAGCTATTTAAAACACTGAAACTGCTTTAAACACAGTTACTAA
>VUQG01008719.1:18315-60815 GCA_015106755.1 Etia nguti | reverse complement strand
CATTGACGTCTTCCACAATAATATGGATGTCAGCTTCACAGTACCGCCCTCCTCCGTCCACCGCACGCACTTTAAACCTGTACTCATCTTTCTCTTCTCGGTCTAGGGGCTGCGAGGTCTTCAGCTCCCCTGAAGGTAAGACGGGAAGGTTTTGAGAAAAATGCAAAAATGCAGACACAGGCTCTTGGGGGAGAAGAGTCGGTGTCAGAACAACATAAAAGTCGAATGTGTACAAGAAAAAAAATCAGTCAAAATGCTAAGTTTATGTATGAGTGGACAAACCTGAGGCATTTTAAAGAAATGTAACCCTCTCGTCTACTGTTTACTAACCAAGTGAAAACCATCCGAACAACTGAAGGCTTTCAAGCGCGAACAGAGGAGAATAAATAAGTAATTGAAGCACGAGAGGACGGAGAGGATAGCGAAGGGAGCGGGGTGATGAAGGAAAACATCAGAGTTGGCAGCTAAAAGCAGCCTGGAAGTGTCTTGGGATACCAAGCAGCCAACATTACCACAACTGCTCTGGAAAACTCCAGAGCCTCTTGGCGGGCCTCATCAGCAATAATCCTACTTGTCTGCACTGAAAAAAATAAATAAATTACACTCCCTCTGCATAACTGTAGCCCTGCTGCTGGAAAACTCGAAATTGAGGGCTGCCAAAAGACAGTGGGATGACATTGTTGCCTTATTGTCTGCTCTGGTGTCAGCCTCCGCATATTAAGGCTGAATACTCAAGGATTCTGTGAAACAGCGGATGTGCTGTATAGATGTTCAAATCTACTGGCTTTGTTTGCATACTTCTTTCATGCTTTCTTTGGTTAACCTGCACTGTGGTTTTTCTTTTTTCCTCTTTTGTGGTTTCTTTTTTCAACACAGCAGTCAGAGTGAATCTCTGATTTAGAGGGTCTCCCAGAAGAAATTATTTGCAGGAAAGAAGTATAGTGGCCATAAATTCAATCTTAAGTATTGCAACTGTGTACTTTAGTGCCACTGTGGGTCTATCAGTTGCCCTGCGGGGAAATGTTCTTGGCTCCTGAATAAGTAAATAACAACAGGCCGCAAGAAAACCATCTTGCCTCTTCCAATGCTGACAATACAGTAATTTGCATCCACTGAAACTCACACACGCAGACACACAAACAATAACTTTTTTCCCCTACAATTCTCATGTAAAACATAAAACTGCTGTCACGCTGAGCTGCCTTTCAGAATGTGTGGCTCCAAGCAGAGGGCTAAGCGTGTTTCATGAGTGACTTTAGCATGAGTGTCCTGCATACTGTTCCCATAATAATCATAAATGCATTCAACACAGCTGGAAAGCAATCTAACTCAATGACTGCGGACACAGATGGACTCATAAAGAAAGAAGAGACAAATTACTCACATAAAATATAAACAGAGCACATGCTTTTCCACTGAGTTTAGAACACCACACGATCAACGCTCTCTTTTTTTCACAGAGCGGTATTTAAGCAAATGTCTTTTACCCCACAGATACACACCTGTGACAAAGTCAATGATGAACAATTCCGATCCAACTCCCTGGAGCTCATAAGAGATTTGGGCGTTTGAGCGGATGTCAGCGTCTGTGGCAGAAACCTGCAAAATGAGCCTGCCTGCAGGGGAGTCCTCTGGGACGCTTTCGCTGTATACAGACTGGAAGGCAGGTACAGGAGGAGGGAAACAGAAGAGGGGAAGAAATCAAAGTGAATACCAAGAAAACTCACAACACAACAAACTGAAATTAAGAGCAGAACCAGATCCAAGAGGACTTTACCTTTTCGCATACTGGGCTGTTGTCATTGGCGTCCAGCACCTTGACCTCTACAACAGCTTTGGCAGTGAAGATGCCATCACTGGCAGTAATGTTAAGGAGGTAATTGTCCTTTTCTTCACGGTCCAGGGGCTTCCTGACAGAGACCTTCCATTCATTCTGAATATGTTCAATGGCAAATTGGCCTAGTGGGTCTCCTCCTGTTTGGGGTTAAAGACAAATATTCCACTTTAGCATGAACAGCAACCAGGAAGCAGGAAGCAACCTAACTTGTTAAAAAGAAACAAGGCTACGGGATTGGTCCTCAGTTAATTATTCCTGCAATCATAATCTGAATATTCTCTGTTACTTCGCAGAATAATTTCCAATTTTTACACCAAAAATTATTGGTAGGCAAGCAATCTGCAAACTAAGGAGAGGAAAATGTACATCAGCTAATGATCATGCTGGTTTCGATTCCTCTTGACTTCACATACATATTCGCAGTTTCTAATTAGCACCACAGGAAGTACTTTTGCCCAGTCTATTTCAAAGCGCTATTCAGATAATTATACATTTCTGTAGTATAATGACCTAAATATTTGTTTAGAGCTTGAGCAGATTAGGCAATAACTCAGACTGCTAACAGATAACGGGACTGTGTAATGTCTCAAAGATGAGATATTATCATGATATTAAGTGGCGTGAATGCATAATCCCCCCCCTAAGCTCTGTTTATGAAAAACTGCTACACAAAGGAGTAGAGAGTAAACTCCTGGCTTACTAATTATCAGTTTCAGAAAATAATAAATGCCCACCTGTGATGAAGAAGTCGACTTGTTTATTAATGTCTTCCGAATCATCATCTGTGGTGCTGAGGATAGCGATCACTCCACTCGGAGGAGGGTCGTCTTCGCTGACTGTGCCTTTGTAGATCTCCGCAGTGAAGCGGGGTGGGTTGTCATTCACGTCAGCAACTGCTACCTCCACTGTGGTTCCAGTAATGAGTTGGACTTTCTCCCCTTGGTCTGTTGCTAAGATGGAAATTTTGTATTTGTCAGTCTTTTCACGGTCAAGCTCTTTTAAGTTGGTCACCCATCCAGTCTCACTATTGACTGCAAACAGCTCAGGGATCTCCGGCGAGTTCTGTTTGGGGTCGAGGCTGTAAATGATCCGGCCGTTGGTTCCAGAGTCTTGGTCGGTGGCTTTGACCTGGATAACTTGAGTCCCACTTGGAAGGTTTTCCACAACGACAGCCTCATAAGGGTTTGCCTCAAAGACTGGTGTGTTATCATTCACATCCTTGACCTGGATGTTTACATTTACAGATGCAACTATCTCATAACTTTCATAGTTGGTTTGGGCAAGCAGAGTGAGCTGGTACCATTTGGTTGTCTCATGATCGAGGTTCTTCTGAAGCTTCAACGCTCCACTATCTCGATCTACAACAAACATTTCACCTTCATTGCTCTCAGGATTGTTGCCTTTCACTAGGCTGTAAAAAACTGGTTCCTCACTCACAGCCTGAATCACATCTATCTCTGTGCCGATAGGAAGGTCTTCAGATATCGTGTAACGATAATGTGGTTCGGCAAATTTGGGAATTGGCGTCTCTGGTGCAACGATCCTGATGTAAACCTGTACAACAGAATATTTGGGTGGGTTTCCAGTATCCTTTGCCCTCACAAAAAATGCATACAGTTCATTTTCAAGTCCAATGAGGCTTTCTTTGGTTACAATGACCCCGGAGGTTGGGTGGATTTCAAAGTTTTCCTCGACGTTTGCAGCATCTGCCTCAAGTGAATATTCGATGTCAGCGTTGCTTCCTTCATCCGTGTCCGAAGCAGCAACTTTAACCACAGAAGTTCCTCTCGGAACGTCTGATGCAATGGTGGCTTTATACTCAACTGCCCTGAACTGTGGGGCATTATCATTGGCATCAGTGAGAATTACATTGACAACACTGAAGCCTACTTTTGCACCACCATCTTTAGCCATGAGAGAAATAGGAATAACCTTCTCTTCTGTATTTTCACGATCTAGGCTCTCCAAAGTGAAAATCTCTCCATTTTCATTGATAGAAAACTTGTCCTTTGCAAAGTCATTGACAATCTGATATGTTATTTGCCCATAAATGCCCTCATCGTCATCAGTCGCCTTGGCCTCTGCTACCAAGGTACCAACAGGGGAATTCTCAACAAGCTCTGCCAAATAGTCCACCTGAGAAAAGGTGGGGCTGTGGAAGTTGGCACCGATAACTTTTACGGTGACGAGGGCTGAGCTTCTGAATACACCATCCGACACCGACACGTTAAGATTGTAAAGAGGTTGCATATGTGGCCTGCGGTGGTTGGAAATGGTGATGTCACCGGTGCGTTTGTTAATGACAAAGTTCTGATCTTCATTTCCAGATATTATCGAAAACTCCAACTTATTTGTGTCTGAGCTGTCAGGATCAGATGCTTGGACTTGACTGACAAAGTGCCCACGTGGCGCCAGTTCGCTGATGGTAGTTCTGTAAGTATGCTCGGTAAAAACTGGAGCGTTGTCGTTCAAATCAGTAACATCTATTGTCACGATGATGTCACTAGAAAGTGCTGGAACTCCTCCATCGACCACGCGCACTCTCAGCTTGTGCTGCTGGATTTCTTCGTGATCGAGAACTTGAGCTGTAGAAATGATTCCTGTGTTGCGGTCAATGGTAAAATAATCAGAACTCCTCCCCCGTTCCTCAACCAACTGAAAAAATACTTCTTGGTTATTACCAGTATCGGAATCTTTGGCATCAACTTGCAAAACAGATGTGCCGATAACAGAGGCCTCCGAAATATTGGCATAGTAGGTCTTTGACAGGAACACAGGAGCGTTGTCATTGACATCTTCCAGAATGATATCAACAAAGACCTCGGAGTGTGCGCCGGTTAGAGAGTCTGTGGCTCTTACATTTAACTTATAGGCAGGATGCGTCTCAAAGTCCAAAGGCTGAATCACATGAATGACGCCTGTGTTGAAATCAATTGAGAACTGTTTGAAAGGATCTCCCTCGGAGATGGTGTACACAATACGAGGGCCTTCAGAATCGTTGGCCTGTACGTGAAGCACAGGGGAGTGTAACTGAATGTTCTCAGGGATTTCAATGCTGTAAAACGGTTTCTCAAACACAGGCATTGCTTTGTTCACCACTCTTACTGGCACTTCTATTTCTGCTGACAGAGCTGGTTGTCCACTGTCCTTTGCCATAACAACAATAACAAAGTTTGTGTTAAGGGCTTCTTTCTCAAATTTCTTTTTAAGTGAGACTTCACCAGATGGGCTAATTTGAAAGTGGTCATGCTGCTCCTTCAGCTGATACTGTATGTTTGCATTCGGGCCCAAGTCTTTATCCAATGCCGTCACCTGCCGAATGACCTGGCCTTCCTCTGCATCCACCTGAACCAGGGCGTGATAGGGAAGGTTAACGAACATAGGTGCGTTGTCATTTACGTCCTCCACAGTCACAGTAACTAAAACATGAGCCTTATCTTCAGATTTGTCTTCTCTTGTGACCTCAACAACTATATCAAATGTGTCCTGTGCTTCACGATCAAATGGGATCCCGGTGGTTGAGACGACTCCAGATGTGCGACTGATTTCAAATCTGCTGTCAGGGTTTAATATTTTATAGAACAAGGGCTCATTCACCTGATTCCCAACAGCAGCAATGACTGCTAGTCTTTTCTTCTCAGAGGAATTTTCTCGGATGTAGGCTTTGTAAGATTCCCGGGTGAACTTCAGCTTGCTCTCCTTGTTTTCCTGTACACTGATTTTCACTACAGCAACACTGGCAAATCTACCATCAGAAACCCTAACCTTTAACTCATATCTGCTCCGAAGCTGTGTGACATTCTGAATGGAGATTATGCCAGTGATGGGATCCATTTTAAATTTATCACCAATATTCCCCTCAGAGATGGAGAAGAGAAGTTTGGAGTTAGGCCCAGAGTCTGCATCTGTAGCACTGACTTGAATGACTTCTACCCCTTTGTATGTTGGCACTATAACGGTTGCCTCATACTGCTCTTGGCTTAAAACTGGTGCGCAATCATTAACATCAATTACTTCAATGGTCACATTGGCTGTGGTCTCAGCAAACAGCCGTGGCATTCCTAGATCGTGGACCTGGACTGTGAAGCGGAAAACACTCCTCTGTTCGTAATCCAAAGCTGATGTAATTCTGATGGCTCCAGTGCTCGAGTCAATGGCGAAATAGTTATGTGCAAATGGTTCAACAATCTGATAGATGAGCATGGCATTCTGGTCACAATCAGCATCAGTGGCGTGAATGACAAAAGGTGTGTTTTCACGGGTCAGTACGACACTATTGATGAGGGCCAACTCGCTGATTACACCCTGAAATTCCCTCTGGTCAAAGACTGGAGCGTTGTCGTTTTCATCCTTTAGATGAATCGTAAGTGTTGTGTTGCTGGCAAGTCCAGCCATGTTGGTGCCCTGTATGATAAGCTTGTATTCAGCGATGGTTTCATAATCTAAAGCTTTTTGTGTTACAACCACTCCCGAGTTTGGATTTATATCAAACGCATTGTTGATGTTGCCACCTTTTATTTGATAGAAAACAGACGACTGGCTGACGGCTGTGACTGAGGTCACGAAACTTCCAGGAAGGGCTGATTCGCTCACTTCTGCAGAAAAAGCCTCTGCAGTAAATCTGGGGACTGCATTGTCAGAAACCGTTACCAGAACGTGTACAGTGGTCGTATTTGAAAGTGGAGGTACTCCGTTATCTGATGCCTTAACAGTGAGTTCAAACGTTGTCTTGCTGTTGCGATCAAGCTCTTTGGCTACTGTAATTGTCCCAAGGACAGGGTCGATAGCAAATGAGTTGGCAACATTTCCTGTAAGAGAAAAGACAAAAGAAGAATATATTTTTCTGTATGTTGTACTGGAAAGGTGTGTTTAATGGGCACTGGATTGTACTAGCAGTTTATCAATCTAAGTCATAAGACTGCCTCAAAACAGAAGGAGCAACAATGCATCATATTCCCATCTCAGCTACTTCAAATATGCACATATACAAACGCAAAGTCTAACTGAAGCATGTCTCTTGTTTTCACATAACAGATTATTGTAGGAGAGATTCTGAGTGGGATGTGCCCATCTCCCACATATTTGAAGATCCCCTAAACAAAATATTCAATATTCTCAGAGTATTTCATTCATATCCAGAGGGCAGCAGTACTGATGACTCATACATTTTTATGAGATGATTTCATTTGCAATGTTTTGCAATGAAAGATTTTTGCTATGAGGGGAAAAAATGGGGGTTAAAAAGAGTAGCATTGTAACTTAGCGTGCATTCACCTGATTCAATGTTGTAGACAACCTCTGCATTAGAGCCCTTGTCTTTGTCAAGAGCTGTAACCTGGAGCACCGCCGTGCCTACGGCAGCAGATTCAAACACTCGATCGGAGTATGGTGTGCCTATGAACCAGGGTGCATTGTCATTGGTGTCGTCCACATTGACAATAACACGCACAAGGTTCCTCTTAACAGGAATGTCCTGATCTCGAACCTATAAAGTTCATTTTTTATGAAAGACAGGGACACACAGGGGAGGAGAAAGGGCAGCGATCAGTGTCAGTGCCTTATACTAATTTCTTGAATGTTTAACTTTAAACAGTGAAAACAATTTGAACATGAACTCTGTTAAACAATATGCTAGAACTTCGGAATTCAAAAAAGTTTAGTCTGTTTCCACCGATCCATACCATGACAGTAAGGATGTGACGATGCATGGTCTCGTGATCCAGTCGCTCAGTGGTATACAGGGTGCCGGTTCCTGGGTCTAGTCGGAACTTCCTCAGGCTGAACGGATCAGTGCTGCTCAGGAGTGTAAAGGTCAGTTTGTTCTTCTCGTCCCTGTCCACAGCACTGATCTGCAGGACCTCAGTCCCCGCTGGTTTGTCTTCAGGGACATTCACAACATAAAGATTCTCAGAAAACTCCGGCCGGTGGTTGTTGGTGTCAATGACACGGATAAGCACCTACAGGAGAAAAATAAATTGCAGGCAAAGTTACATTTTTACACTTCAATAATATCACAAATGATACGTTTTTAGATTTTGTCAGAAAGTGCTGCCAGCCGTTATTCAATAAAAAGCAAGCCGTGACAAGGGTCAGGGTTAAGTTGTATTTGATTGTCTTGAACCAAATAATGATTTCCAAAAGATAAAGTTTCCGGTAAATGATTAGATATCACAGCTCTGGCGCATGCTTCAACACTGCTCAGTACTATGGTCAAAAGATATGTAAGAAACACTTTTATCTTTATTTTAATCATTTCTCTCACTTTGGTCTGCACACATTCACACATATACACTATATCATTTTCAAATCGCTTTCCTGAGCTCTGCAAAAATAAGCAGTAGTGTGTTGACACAGACTCGATCGATCCATGTGATAGCAAAAGCAATAATTTAACTGAATGGCCACTTGATGCTGCTAACAGTGAAAACAAGAAATCAATGCTGAATAACCGCAATGAATCTAAATGAATTCTGAGCTACATACATGAGCAGCTCATGAAAGAGAGAGTGCATGTGTGAGAAATCAAATGACCAGGAAGTACTGAAGTCCAGTGATCCCACTATGCCACTGTATTGGAAAGTCTGAAACAAATATAACTTTGAGGATATGTTGAGGGTTACTTTTGTGCTAATATTGCTACCACTTCTAATATTTTCAAAGGTTATGCTTCATGAAACTAATTTTTACACATGCATGCTTCTTTCTTTGGATAATGTGCAAAGTGTAGTTTACTGTGCTTTTCCCCCCAACACACGCACACACAACAAAGAATCTAACATCCCCAAACTGTAAAATTCCACTGGGAGCATGTTTTATCAACACCAGCCACTCGTCTACTGGACTTCCGACAGAGGATTATGGAGAGCTGCTGGAATGCGATCTCTGTTTCCCAGACCAGCGAGGGACTTCTACCGTTGCCAAACATGGTGAACAAAGGGATCAGCCCAGATTAGACACCTGCATACCAGACACCAGGGGGTGATGTCCCGTAAGGAAAACAGTCAATGCTGACCTGTTTGGTGCAGGAAGACTGAAGGGGGCTTAAATCACAAAAGCTCTGACCAGGTAACAGCTCACAACTGACTGGGGTTTGTCAGATCTCTGGTCAAAACAACTGCCCACTGTTGTTTGTTGTCATAATACTGTTTGCTGAGCACTGTGAGCCTATATCAGAGACAAATATAGACTCAACCTGACAGGACTGATAACATTTACAATCTGCTCTGTGCTGTGATGCTGGCAATGCTGCTGAGGCTCACAGATGTCATCTTGCAGGGGGAGCATTGGGCTGCTTGCTGTTTGTTAGTGCAGTAATCTTGCCACAAGTCATGTGTCATAGGCAACCCATATCACACTGTTAATAAGAACGAAGGTAAAAAATGAATAAAAATCATTTTTAATTGGACATCAAATCTCAAAAAACGTATCAATCTAGACCCGTGGTGCATGTTGCACGCTCAGCAACATGACAAACTATCTCACTATAACCATGTTTTCTCATGTAAATGCAAACCTTCATATAGAACAAGATTCCCGATGCCTTCCAATCCACCTTTTACACGCTCTGACGCACATGCATGCACGTACCCACGCACACACACCAGCAGAGGCTCCTAAGTTGCACACTTCCACACATACATCCACTCAGAGAGGCTGCCCAATGTGTCTCAATCTGGCCAGCGTCAGATAACACACCTTGTGAATAGTGAGTAAGGTGGCGAGAACTGATAGTGCCGTCGAGAAGGAGAAAGGATGGAATCTGGTCAGTGGTATCTGCATCTATCCACAGTGTACAAATCTATACCATTTAAAATGCCCACAAAAAGCTATTCACACGCACCTCACACCCCACATAGGCGCACAAACTTCCCTCTCCTTCTCCCTTTGCAAGAAAGCTCCACAGCACTTCAAAGAGACTTTGCCCCCAAACATCACAAAAGCAGCATGATACAGCCTGACCGCAGCAGAAACGCTGGTGTAGAAGGAAACTCTGTAGTCTTTGTATATGGCTTCCTCTGGGAAAGCTGAGAAGGAACGAGATTGTGACTGAGACACAGGCGTGACAGGTGGAGATACTAAAGAGGAAAAAGTGCTGTGACAGTAAGATGATGGTAAAGAAGATAAGTGACAGTGAAAATCTAAAGGCGGCTAAGGGAAACGGTCAAATTTAGAAAACAGGTTGTGGAAGGGGGGAAAAATACAAATAAAAGATGTGACTGAAAAAAAACGAGTGAAAAAAGTTCCTGATATAATAGTGAGCTTTGATACTGAAGGTAAAAAAAAAAAAAATCTTGCAAGTATGAGTAAATAAACTCAACGGTCGAGTGAGACATAAAGAGAGTCTTTGTAATGTGGACTGAGATAACAGAAGAAACAGGAGACCAGGAACAGATTGTGAGCAGAACAGCTTGAGGTACTTCTGCACGGCCAAAGGAGGATGCCATATAGCTGGAGACGGGGTGGGTGGGTGGGGGGACTGGGCTGCATGCCGAGGCTGCCTTGTTGGCGCAGCTCCTGGCTATGAGGTGCCCGAGCTGGAATGCGGCACCCCTCGTCTACATCAGCTGATACTTCAGCGACGCCTTCATAGATCTACAACGGTCATATGGAAAGAACGACAGACTGGCCCACTGTTTTCCAAAGACCTCCCACAAACCAGAGTCCCTCATACTGATATTACCACTGGAGCCCCCAGAGGGCTGGATTAAAAATCATTTTCAATTTTCAGCTCATAGTGTGTCATTTTAATTAAAAAAAAAAAAAAGATGTACAAGAACAAAAGTGTATTTAAAACAGTGCCTCCTGAATTACAAAACACCTTTTTTGTGAGGTATTCAGAACAGGACACGGGGGAGCTTTTCATTGTGCTCATTGTCCTCCTGTGCCATGCGTAGGAGAGGAAGCCCCCCTGCCAGGTGGCAGGTTCTGGGCAAAGGGGGGCCACTGGCACCGAGTACTCAAACATGTTCCCAAAACAGGATTAACAAAACCCACTATCCACACAGGTCCAGCACTCCTGTTTGCACTTTATTCTACCCAAACAGAATTATCATCATCTCTGCAAGCCATAGCCAAGAAAGATAAAGATTTCTGGGGGAAAAAAAACTGAGAAAAATAGAAAGAAAGACAAAAAGGGGCTAGAAAAAGACAGAGAACAAAAAGAAAAAGAAAAAAAAATTCCTAGGAGAAAGAAAATAGGCCAGCACGTCTGGCAGCACAGCTTCCACATGACTTTGATTTGAGGAATATATAAGTCTGACTTTTGCGGTTTCATAAGGTGCACTGTGTGTGTGTGTGTGTGTGATAGAGCAGATCTAATTTGCAGTGAAATTCTGTGGGTGTTGTTTTGGAAATAAACAACATATTATCCCCAAAGAAAACAAAGTCATACTCAACAATTAACTCATTTGCACGTTTTCCTACTGAAATCCTATCTTCTTGGACTGATTTTAGTGTTGCGAGCACAGAGGTGAGCAAATTCATTACTCAGCATAATCTTGTGTTTGATGTTTAATCCCAACATTGTACAATCGGGACGATTAGCTGGGGGATTTACATTACTAGGCCGCCATCAAAAGCAAACAAACCTACCTTCAGGCGTAAATTAATACATTTCACTGTAGTCTGACACATTATTTTAAAAATCGAACAAGGTTATATAAAACAGCTACAAAAACCATTCACTTCCCAGTAAGAGTAGAGCTGACAGTGAAAGAGAGCTATCCCTTGACGCCAGAGCAAATGGCGTGAATGCCATGACAAAACAAGGTGGTAGCCAAAACACTCAGATCACACAGTGTTCCAAATCTTCAGGGCCTTTACAACATTCCCAATAATACGGGACAGTCAGCCGGGATTCATTCATTAACTCATGTCAAAACTTGATCCTATCCCAAAGACCTGTGGTTCTTTTTAATAGCAATAATATTAAAAAAACCACTGAGGCGAACACAAGTCTTGTTTATAATGATTTGGGGGGGTTTTTTCTTCTTTTTGTGTGGGAAACATTCAGTAAAAATAATTGCTTGTTTTCACTGCGGTCTATATTTTTGGACTGTTGGTTCAATTTTCGATATTTTCCCTGCTTTTTAAGACATCAAATGAATAGAATGATTATTGGCTTAACCAGTTTGGAGCTGATAGACATCACCAAAGACCTGTTTGCCTCCTCTGTGGTGTTTTGCCGGGCCTTTGTTGCAGCTTTGTTGCAGTCTTACATTGTTGTTTGTTCTTTGCTATTCCTGCCTTTAGTTTATTTTTCACCAAGTAAATCTGGTTTGATTAGATTGAGATCAGGTAACTTACTTGGCCACTGCAAATTATTCTGGTTCATTGCTTTCAACAGCGTCTGAGTTGCTTTCACAGTATGTTTGGCTGACTGTCCATCTGAACTGTGAAATGCCATTAAACCACTTTGCTGCATTTGAAAAAATAAATGAATAAAAATCCTTTTTGAGCTGAAAGTACAGCAGCTGCCTATTCTGTTACAGGTTTAGCTTACATTACCTCTTTAACGTGGACTCAAATAATGACATAGCTACCATATGGAGTGTGTTCTGCTGTTGTTGGAAGTGTGAATGAATTTTTCTTTACCATGGAAAGTATCCTGGGATCATCCACCACTGTTGTCTTTATGAATGTCCAGAGTCTTTTGATTTAGCCAACTCCACCACCGTATTCTGATGATTTAGCAAATTGTAATGTTTCTGCTCTCTCTAACATGAATTTGCTTTGATTCTGCAGCACAAGCAGCGCTCCTTTAACCACTTGTTGTTGTTTTACTGCAACAGCTTCTAAATTCATAGAGTCAAATTCTGACCCTATATAATCTAGTAGCCCACATCTTTGAAATTACATTTCTAATAACACACGTCCCTGATAATACTAAAGTGTGCAAAAAATGGCAGTCAGTTAATGCAGTACTTTTGTTCACTCCCTCAAATTAAAACAGAGAGTCTTCACTTTACTCTCATATTCATAATATCACTGTAACTTAATATTTTTCTGTACATATTTAAAAAGAAAATGTCAGTCTGGAAACATATATGGATTCAACTATTTTTAGTATATAGCCAAACTCTGGTAACAATACTCTTTACAAACAGTCTGTATACCTCTTTCAGTCACCTTTTGCCTGTCAGCATATCTAAAGCAGCTGACCCACCTACAAATGTGGTTTATGGAGCGCACAAATTCAGTAAATCCTTTCCCTCCACAGAAAACAGCTGACCTATAGTGGCCAGCTGGGTATACAATATCATACACAGCACTCATCTGCAAGAGACCAAGAAAGTCACAGCTTCAATGGCATGTACATAAATACACACATTTAAAACCTGCAGCCAGTGAGAAAACGTGTGTTCTGATATACAAGTGATGCTCCTTTGACCTGTTTCAAATAAGGAAACTGATGGCTAATATGAAAAAAATCATACAGCTGAGCATCCTTCAAAGTCATCATCATACGATATTCTGTGAGCTGCACATGAAATTTTTCAGATTGTGTGCAGGACGACACATTTTAAATAAGACTATATAATGGACTTCCGTTCCAAGAGTTCAGTTTTCACTGCAGGATTTAAAAACACTAAAAGCTGATGAATACATGTTTTTCTGATATACCTTTATGCAATATGCTTTTTAAAAAAAGTCATGACATTAGTAAAAGTCTAGATGCTTGGAATTCATACAATTATATACAAAAACAGAGATTTTGTGGGGGGTTTTCTATTTAAAGCCTAAATGAATTCATCCCCTACACTTTTAAAAAGGCTGCAAGTACAGAAGGTCCTGCTGAAAATCAGGCTACACCGAGAATTAGACCTTTTGAATAGGTTAACCTTTGAATGTGATTAATTGACTTAAAATGTCACTGCATACAATATCACTGAGAGGCTTTTAAATATGTGTCTGTTGCCAGGGCTTTTAAGAAAGTGCTTTGGAGTCGGATGCAGAAAACAGGAACTTTGTGAGTGTTTTTTAAGGTTTTACACTAAACTAAAGGACGTGCTGCTTCCGTGGATGAGCTGCAAAATGCCAGTGAAAGAAGCGCTTCATCCAAGGCTCAGTGGAGCACAGCAGCCAGATGATGAAAGGCTTTATTCATACAGAGTGACAACAAATAGATTCTTTTCCAGCTACAGTCCTCTGAAGCTCCCCTTTGAGGACAAAGGACAAAACATCTTGAATGCTGCCATCACACATGACCCAAACTACCATGTAAAAATGTTCAAAATCTCATGGACAAGGCATGACCGTCTGAACAAAGACAACTCGCATGCTCAAAAGCTTTTATCATGGCAGCTCAGCTTTGGTATCAGCCGGGGAGCAGCATACTGTATCTGTTGCATATTTAGTTATTCATTCCATTCAGAAAAGGCCGAGGCAATTTGTTCCTCTCGGAAAAAAGAAAGAGAAGGTCCACAGGTTCAGGGAGAGACACAGCAAAGGGGAGGAGTTGAGCGGGCTCAAGAATGCACACTTGAAAAAAAATAAAGACAAAAAAAAAAAAAAGACTTTGGCTAGACAGCACCATCATCACAGCAGCTCCGCATCAGGAATGAGACAATGGAAGATTCCTCGTGCTCAGTGCTCAACTGCGAAGGGGGAGAACAGAGGAAAAAGAGGAATGCCGCCTACCCCTATGACGACTTTAAAGTGGATTACAAAAACTTTCTTTCTCAAGTTTTTTTTTGTCTTTTTGGGATATATACTCAGTTGGGCTTTTTTTGAGAAGGCTGATAACCCCCAGGAAATACAAATTTATATGGTTAGCAGAAGCTTTTCCGAAGCAAAGAAGCAAAAAAAAATAAATAAAACCCATCTGGCCGGTTCTGTCAAAAGGTGAAAAGTTCACCTACACTCATCTCTATATTAAAGGAAGTCACAGACTTACTAGTTGCCAAAGAAGGAAAATTAGAAATTCACTGAGCAAATATAATAATCCCACATGCAACCCTAAGTAAGCAGTTACCAGAAGGGTATCGATCCCCTTTATTCAACTCTTGCTAAGTGACTGAAGCCTGCTTTACTAAAATGTTTGTTCTTGCTGTTGTTGTGTCTTTACCTAAAATCTGTCTTCATATCTGATAAACAAAGAAGTAAAAAATCATTGAGCATAAACACAGGCAGCACCATATGATGGAAAAAGATCACAGCTTCACCACAACACATCCCGTATCATCCGAATCATTCTATCCTTATAGGTTTTGTCTCTCAGGTCAATTAGCTATATGATGAGGTTCACACATACAAAACGCCATTTTTCCTGCTCAGTTGAATGCAATGAGAGGACTTCAGAACATCAACATATCCCAACAAACAAGACAGTTTAGCGGCTGCTTCACTCATTACCCTCCTCTTTACTCGTGCTATTTCTCATGAGGAAAACAGAACCATGACAACTGCCTCATCAGCCTCCAACCGCTTCATTAGTGTTTCAATTACCTGGGTGCTGACAGTTCGTGTCCCATCCGTGGCTTCCACTGTCAGGTTGTAATTTGATTTCTGCTCTGCGTCCAGGGGCCGTGCTACAATCAAGGTTCCGCTGGCCTTGCCCACGTCAAAGCGGCTGTCATAATTACCACCTGTGGAAGAACATTTTTTTTGTACAAACATGGAAAGACTGAAGATTAGAGACATATCACTGCTTAGTTCTGTGCATGTAGCAAGGTTATACAAACACTAGATGGGGGCACAGAGATGGACACATAAACATCAATTTTCTGCTCTGCTGGAGTCGAAGATAATGAACAGATACGCTTACGCTGATGTCATTAGCTATCGGTGCAGATTTCCTGTTCTAGCTAAACATTTCCCACATAACAGCCATTTCATGCAATTAACCAAAACACCGAAAGTATGGGTACAAAAAGGCAAAGTGACGATTGGATAACAACACAACAGACATTTATAAAAAGAGTTCTGAACTGTAATGGTGAACCATAAGGCAGTTGCTACAAATTGAAACTCTAATTCACACACAGAATGAAGAGGAGGGTTTCCTAACCCCTGTGAGACTTTTAATCAGGTCACAGGTTTTAGTGGAAAAATGTGGCACAACATCAATCCCATAGCACAACACAAGTCAACCACAGCCAACGGGCAGCACCAACAGACAATGCAGGATGATCTCTTAATATAGCACAGCCTATTAGGAGATCTCAGCAGATACCTTCTGCTGTACAGTTGTGGTCACAAGCCATCTGAAGGATGTAAAACATCTCAGTATCCTCTATGCCGTCTTGCAAATATCCAACCAAACAGAACATTCCAGAGAAAAAAGGGAAAGCAGTGAAAAAGCACGGAGAAAGAAGAGAAGAAAAAGAGATGTGTCAGTCAGACATTGATTAGAGGAAAGACAGGCTGGGAGGAAGGGAGAAGAGGCAGGCATTTCCAAACAGTCTTTTTAAATCTTCTCATGCACACAGTGCCTACAATACAAAAAAAAGCAAACAAAGATGAATCATGTTTTAACACTTCAAAACACAGCTGCTAATTAAAACTGTAAGGAAATATACTACACGTCAGCCGCCTCACACAAAAAAAGCTAGGAAGAGTATCAATATTTATCGATTATGGCCGACTGATTCATGATGCAATTCGGTTATTTCAACAGCTTTACAAAGACAGGGAGCAGTAACTGCACAAGCATTAAAACTGAGACGAATGGCCTCAAGTTTTCACACTGGCGAGTAAACTACTTTAAAGAAATAAAGGCTCCAACACCTTTTAGGCGTATTTAGGCTGATTAAGACTCCACAGCTGCCACAGAGCTTACATAAGATCTCTAATCTTCAGCTGAAACATTTGTATTCACCTTTCTTTTTGCTTGTTCGCTTGAGATTATTTACAGTCCAACTGGGGGGATTTATGTGCTTGTTTTGCTCGTTTCTGCATGCCTACCAATATTATTTTCCATATGTTAAAATAAGCACACCAAAGTGGGCAAACAGAACGTGTGCTGAAAGCCAAAATGGCAGTGATTGCTACGCTGCTAAGACAAAGTAGCAATCAAAGAGGACATTGGGCATTATTCTCTATTATGACTGACTATTTACACTGGAATTCTCTGTCCTACTGTGCCTGATGTTTGCATCTTTATATGGTGCACATTTAATGGAAAAGTATCTTTAATATGGAGAAAATTTGTAAAAAAGTTTATTTATTTGCATTTTGGGTGTGTAAGGCAGCCACAAATGAGTTATCAAATGCAATCTTATATAAGAAACAACTTAAAGCCTTAATGCACTATAAAACATCTCTATTTAAAATTATTGTTTCTAATCATCCGCTCAGCCACACTACACACACACAGTGTGTTAGTACTAAAGTGTTTCTCTATCTATAAAGCAGTAACAGGACACTGAGCATTTATACAGGATGCATGCACTCAACATGAAATATGAATGTAAAAGAGACCCTACCTGTGATCTCAAACCACACGGGAACATCGGAGGATTCAGTGGCCACCACGCCCACCATGTGTGCCACAGGATCGCTTTCCATGACAGAAAAGGTGAAAGGGGACTCCTCAAAAGCCAGGGGAGATGCGTCGGCTGGCACTTGTGGTTTGGGAATCCACTCGATGTGCAGACGACAAGTGGAGGATTTCTGAGGTCGACCATTGTCGACAGCTTTAATCTAAGAGAGGCAGACAATCGAAGTCTGTGTTACAAACTGTTATACAATGGTTTTCCTCCAAATTACTTTGTGTAGCTCCAGAGGAGTTCATAGTCCTGAAACCCTTCAAAGTACACTGAGATGTCTGCATCAGGATAAGCAACACCTCGTGTCTGGGCTTCTTTGGTGATTCAAGCTTTGGTGTTGACTCTGTGTTTTATACTATAAAACTACCGTGAGCAACTTTTGGAGACTTAGTCTGCATATTAGAAAATGAGTATCACTACCAAATGAAATGTTTACAGCTAACAATGTTCATGAAGATCCTGTTTTGGGTTTTTTGTTTATCTTGCAGGTGGAAGATTGACAGGCAGCGTTCATTTTCACACACATAACACTTTTTTTCAACCAAATCTTAAGATACTCTTCAACAAAACAACTGTCATAATGTTCTGACACTGATAAAACTGTCAACAGCCAAAGTGCGATGTCACATCAGTGGCTGAAAAATTTGGATCTTAATAAACACAGCTGTTGAATCACAGCAAAAAAAAAAAAGAAAGAAAGCAAATATAAATCCCAAGAATATCTTCTCATTTCTCACTGTTATTGCTAGTGTTTGCAACGAGCTCCCCAAAATGTCATATATAAATTATTTTTTCTTTAAGAACAGTTAAATCCAGCAGCGTGTGCACCAATTGGCATTCAGTGTCTCTTACAGATACTACACTGCAGCTTTAAACACAAAGAAGCAAAACAAAAACTAAAGAACCGTGGAGACTGGAAAGCAGTTATAAAACTTGAGGGGATGAGGAGAGCACAACAATAAAGCAACAAACAAGCATCTGTTGTAAAAACACAGTGCTCACTGAGAGACTGAGGACAGAGAGGTAGCCTGCGATTATAGATACTCACTGTAAGTATGTCATATTCTCCTGCAGAGGAGAACTTCTTGGACGACACCAGGCCCGTCTTGGGCTCGATGAAGAATTTTCCATGTTCATCTCCCTCCTCAATGCTGTATGAGATCTCAGCATTAGGTCCGTCATCACGGTCTGATGCAATCACCCGATACACCGGGTACCTCTTCATGGCTCTCTCATTCTCGGGCCTCTCCCGCTCAGGGAGTTGGATCTTGTAGATTTTCTCCAAGAACAACGGCCTGTTGTCATTCTCGTCGAGGACCTGCACGATGACGCGAACAGTGGTGGATTTTGGAGGAACGCCGTGGTCGGTAATGGTTACCTGAAAGGAAAGAAAAAAGTATCATTTGATGAGGTGAACTTTAAATAACCCTCAATAAAGCTGATCTCTTCAAGTCACAACACCCCTATCTGATAATAATATCAGCATCAATAAAAGAACAGTAAGTATCCTGGGAATTTGTAAAGATTAAGACACTCTGTTACAAAATGATCATACTGCAGCCCCAAATTAATTAACAAAGAAAAAAGAAAGCGGCATGCTTTTTCACTTTATTACCCTTTTCTTCCACTTCCTTTTTAGTAAGTGAACTGGCAAGCAGAACTAAAGGGATACTTTGGTTTCTTTGAGGTGGACTTTTATGAGGTACTTATAGTCAGTGAATCGCCTTAAGTAGCCTGCAGTTTAGAGAAGCAAACAGCAGTGACCTAAAAAATAGTTTTCATATTTTCACCACTAGGAAAAAAAAATATTATTATGATCAAATACAAAAAGAATCAGTTGCTGGTCTGCTCCTGTCTTGAGCCGTTATGTTTGAGTTTTTCTGTGATTTCGGTGCTTAAAAGGTTATTTTAGACGCAAAGCGACGTATTAAAATACCTCAGTCATACCACAGTGCATCACAAATACGCATGTTCTGCTGAGTCTGGTGGCTCTGATTACAGCCGCTTTAGCTCCCAGCTGGAAAGGACAGTCGACAGCAAAGTAGTAATGTGAAAAACAAGATAAACGCATACTGATTTGTGGCTAAGTGGCTAAAATATGTTTCTGCTAACCCCGCCTACAGCAGTACAGCTGAGTGCATGGACTCCTGTCTGCTTCTCCAAACTAGGGTGGGTGTACTGACAACCATCTGCTGACTACCAATACATACCCCATACAACCACATGTCAAAGAAACCAAACTATTCCTTTAAAACCAATTCCCCCTGTGATTCGCTGTCAGAAAGTCTATTCTAAAAAGGAAACCAATTATCCAGCAGGAACAAATTGTTCGGCATTCTTCTATTGCTGGAGATGGGTTAGTCCAACACTCCAGTCATGAATTACTCCAAAGAAAACATTTTTGATGCAATTAAATTATTGTGTGGAGTTACTAGATTTGGATAAACATGATTTCTTAAAAAAAAAAAACATTTCATATGTGTCCTTGTAATCATGGTAAGATTGGCTTGTATGAGTGAGATTTAAAAAAATAACACCAGAGCTAATTATTTTTAATTAGCTGCACCTATTCAGTCTGGTAGCACCCGCTGCACCGACTCTGCTGCTCTGTGTCAAGTATGCACACAAAGATTCTGAACTGCTAATAAACATTAAGTCTAAATGCTCTCAACTAAAGGCAGGGGGTTTTATTAAACCCCAGAAGCATTCAGTATAAAAGTCAGTGTTGAACAACTACATCATTAACATGGCCCTAATTTAAGTCCCTGCATCAAGTGTTACTGGTGGCACACTAAGGCTTTGTCATTTCCGCCGTGACTTAACACGTCAGTGTGAGAATTTGGACGTTTGCGTGCAAGGTCTGAGGAGCTTAATCGAAAACAAACAGCAACAGGCTAACCTATACAAGCACGATTTTTAGAAAGTCCCAGAAAATGGGCTCGAGAGCTTTGCGTCTGAGCACTGGAAGAGAAGTGACCATTTCTGCCTTGAAGCTGCAAAACGCTGTAGAAGGGCAGAACAAATGTCACAGTCATTTAAAACCATCTGCTAAGTACTTTACTAAGAGCAGTCAGGAGTCCAGGGCCAGGGACATACCATTTGGTACCATAGGCTCAATTACTAAAGAAATGTGTTTTTGTTTTTCCCCTCACTGTCTGCAGCTGTCCGTGCTACTGAAATGAGCAGAATTTATGAAAGTGGATGACAAGAAACCAGAGCGTGAATACCAGAGTGTGATGGATAAACATAAACAAGGCGCTTTGTTTATGTTAAGTCCCATTTCAAATAGTCAAATGAAGTGCTACCCTATAGCTATAGCTACCCAACTATCCATCACAATGTGCATCTCTTTGGGAAATTTACATGAAAAGCCTTTGTCTGATGATTAGGCGAGCAGACAAAAGACTGAGACGCTAGACCGGGGGCAGTCTGTCTCACAGCACAAATCCAGCACTGCTGTGAAGCTGCAACCTGACAAACTGAAGCATTCATAGAAGGCAATGTACACAATAAGTTAAAATTCTCTCTTCCCTCTAAATCTCACTCTTTCACGGTGTCTTTTGTCCTGTCTTCCTCCCCTCACCCCCAACAGGTCGCAGCAGATATCTGCCCCTCCCTGAGACTGGTTCTACTGGAGCTTTCTTCCTGTTAAAAGCAAGCTTTTCCTCCCCACTGTTGCCAAATGCTCGCTCATAAAGGGTTGTTTGATTCTTGGGGTTCTCTCTCTGGGTCGCTGCCTTACAATATAAAGTGCTTTGAGGTGACCTCTGTTGCGTTTTGGCGCTACATAAATAAAATTAAATTCAGTTGAAAATAAGATGCATATTGTCTTCATCTTAGAAGTACTTAAATAAATCCTTTAAACTGCAGAAAGAACAGCATTTCCTTAAATTCTCACTCCCGACCCCATTAACGCCTCTTCTGACAGTTTGTAACTTGGGTGATACAATCTTCCGAAAAACATAATTGCCAAACACACTCTGAGCAGACTTCAGCAGATTACAGCTATAGGGGGCACAAGCTGCTCCAGCACGAATCTGGTGTAACAAGCTCCGTCTTGCAGAAAGTCATGAGTAAGCAATGTGCAAGAAAGCACACGAGGGGCAAGCAAGCCAGGCTGCTAAGTTAAAGGTTATTACAACCGGGTCAGCTATTCCTTTTTCAGGTTGTGTTGGTGGATAGAAAAAATAACTCTGCTCTGGCTTAGATGGAGTCCACAAAAGGAGAGGAAACATCTGACATTAAACAGTTTTTTACATATCCGCCTATTCTTCACCCAAGTCTGTGCATTGTCAGATTTTGTGTGATCTCTGATTTGAGAATAAAGCAGGTACTAGCTATCCACAGCTGGTGAGTGGCTGTCATCTGACCTGCTTTGTGCACTCTTTACTCAGGCACCACCATCACCAAAACCAAATGGTTCCATTAGTGAGAATGTGAATGAACAAAACCATCTCCTGCTACATCTGAGAAAACATAAGTTAAGAAAATGTCTGGAGCTGATTCTCCCGATGGTTTCTGAAGCTCATATGTGAAAGCAGCTTAGTGTCTTTTATCATAAACCAAGTCAGTCCATTTTGACAGTTTGTGGCCTGGATTCAATTTCCTGAAGTTAAGAGAGTAAACGGCAAAAAGTGAAGCGAGCATGTGTAAAGGACTAAGGTTCTATTAGGCTGACGCACATGTACCACTTAAGTGTCCCTGTGGACAATAAGATTAATGTTTTGTATGGAGATGACCCACTGACATGTCCTGTAGTAGTAAGTTTGCCACCTTGAAGATGGAACCCCAAGATTTTAATGAGGCAGAAAAATGCACCAACCACTTGGGGCACTAGAAGTGACTGCCACTGCTCAACTAATGTTACACATTGTTGTTTTAAGATGGATTTAAGCTTAAAATTACCTACTTTAACACCACAATAGTGGGCGCTGGTTATTTATAAACGATGGATTCTGAAAATGTATGATGTGAATTTTGTTTTTGTTGTTTTATTGACATTTAATACATCTACGGATTAATCAGGACAGTTTTTTGCATCAGTCGTTTGTGGCACGTTTGACAGCTTTGTCAAACATGCCACAAACAACTGATGCAAGCAGTCCATTCACCTCTGCTTTTACATTATAATGTGTTCTCTACAGTCCCAGGCCTAAATCCTCAGCATGTCCTGGCATGTCCCACTTTTGCTATTTACCCACCCCCTCCTTCCTAGGATGAAGGCCTCTGATCCTGCCGCTAGAGCCCACACTCAGATCTATCAAGAGCAGCTTTGCCTTTTCTCAAATTCCCCCACTGCCTTTCTGCTTTTAGTTCTCTCTCTCTCTCTCTCTGTCTCTCTTTCACACACAGGCACACGACAACAACCAACCCCCATCCATCTCATCATAAAAGCTGAAGGCCCCCTGTGCTCCCTCCAACTCGTCTTGGCATTTGGAGCAAACAATGCTGACACAGCCCCCACCCTAATTGCTCCACATGTTCCACATGGTCCCACATGTTTGGTTTCTTCTCCTACAACAGGCTAGCACAAAAAAAACTTCAGCACTAGTTAGAACTTCAATTTGATTTGCTCTGCTTGCGCCCGGATGCCAAATTGTAGGGTTTAAGGGTTTGTGCTGCTGCACCAATAAAGAGCTTCCTGCTGAATTCTTAATAACCTGCAACCAACATGCGCAAACCTCTTAAGTTGCTATAGTTACACAGCTCTGCTTCTTTTTTTTTGCATCAGACAGCTTCTCCAACTTCCTAATTCAAAAACCCAAATGTTGGAAGCAGCAATTTAGCTTTCACCGGAAACCACTGGCTGCAGGAGCTGTGTGTTTTTGACCTTGATAACATATAGTCCACCCACATTCAACAAATATAGTACAAAGCTTTTTTTTTCTCTTATATTCAGTTCACTCGCCAGCTCCCTAAAGGACTACAGTCCTCCCTTATTCCCCCACTTTTATCCCTATCATTTACTCTCAGTCATGTAATGCAATTAGTGCAGTGTAGTGTACAATCGGAGTATGAAATACGACACTGCTTAGGCACCAGATGCACCAGCACATTAAATGTCACCCAGAGCTCACTGAATTGTGTAACTTCTAACAATAATTAAAAGGCGTCAGATCTGCTCCCCGCCACCACCGGAAACACAATTAAAAGAGCTATTATCAGCCTCGGCTCTGTGGTGAGAGAGAGCGAGGGAGGGAGCGCATGGAGTCGCGCTCAATTAAAACCCGCAAGTTTAGACGTCGGCCTGTTGGTCTGACAGCAGCTTCCTGTTCCAGCTCGCTCCATCCACGAGATGGAACAGTGGGAAGGAACAAAGCAACAGTCACCAGGATCTCCCACACGCCTCCTACCTCTCCCTCCTACCCCGTCCGGAAATCACTACAAGGAGAAATTATTCTGAAAGAGCTCTCTTGCATATCCAAGTAGATCTTTTTTTGTTGGCAATATATGGCAGGCAGCCAAAGTTGACTGGAAATGCGAAAACCACAGAGAAGGGAAAATGCCCAGCTCTCTAGTGTGATTTTCTTTTTCTTTTTTAAACTGGAGGACCGAGCACGTTGACCTTAAAGGTTTCTAATTATCATGCTGCTCATTCATTTTCACATAAATTAAAGACCGTTTCTTTAGAATTGAAAATGAGCTGAAATGCAGTGCTCACCTCGAGGATGTGCTCGTCTTGCTGCTCTCTGTCGAGTTTCCTTGAAGTTGTTGTAACCAAACCTGGAAAAGACAATTGGCAATAACAGCATTAATTATACATAAAAATATATAAATAACATAAAGATAAAATTAAGGGAAAACAAACATCGCTCAGATTTTGCCACTTTTTAAAAAATATAAAATTAAAGATTATGCCACAGGTAAGATAAGACCACAACTGTGACATTTAAAAAGCAGCGTGGCAGTGTGCACATAAATACTCTAACACTTGTAATTATTTGGTTGGCGCTCAACACTGGAACTCAATGATGACAGCAGAACTAAAGTAAGTAAAGTAAACCTTTTATATACCAGTTCATCTGGTGGACTTTTCATTGTCCTCTGAGTGTAACTTGTTCTTTTTTGGGGGGGTTATAATAACATATTGAGTTTAATTCATTTGTCAAAAAAAGGCAAAAAAATCCTTCAAAAATTTTGCCATGATTATATCGTTACTACTATTGTTATTGTAAATGTTTAGTTATATACATATATCACAATTCTTAACCAATAACCATGAAGAGAGCTGTGTCCAAAACGTGCCGCATGCTAATCAACCAGATTGGTCTCAACGCCTCCTTTTTAAATTATAAAAATGCCGAAGTTCTCAGCAAAGAAAACATTTGACTGACCGAAGAAAAAAACAATCCTGCCACTCATTGTTGGGCGACATAGACTGAACCCTGGTGATATGTCATCAGTCACCCGTGAGTAAAGACTGCGTCTGGATAAGTGCTTTCCCTGTGGTCCTCCTTGTTTCTGGCCTATCCTGTTGCCAGACAGCCCAGTATACTGTCTTATGTATGGGAAATATCACACAGACCTGAAAATAGTACCCCAGCAGCAGCACAGGCTTGACACCCTACTTTTAGTTTTTCCACAAGCTGAATAATAGACAGCCAGTAAGACATCACCCGCAGGTCTGAGCACTTTTATACAAGAGGCAAAAAAGAGTTCCTACTGCTATTTAAAGCCTTTCAACAGTTTTGCTGAGCACTATCACTCAGTTTAAGTAGGACGATTGATGATGTGCGACATCAATCACACAAGGGAAACCTTGTTACGCCGAGCTTTGACAAAAGTAAAAATAAAACAAGCTGGAATCTTGAGTTCCTGACTAATCCAATTTTCGATCAAATTCACAAACAAGAGAAGCAAAGAGAAGAAGAAGAAGAAGAAGAAGGGGGGAAGGGTATTGCTACATTATAGGCAGCATTCTGTTCTCACTCCCAATGTAATTGCAACTTTGTAAAGACACTGAGTATAGAGTAGACATGCCAACTTCGACCGCACCATAGCTGCCTGCTTGCCACACTGCGCCTGATTAGCATAAAGCAAAGGATTTCCGAAACCCAAACCCATCAATGGCACATATGCCTGCAACAAGAATAGCAGGCCACAACTTACAGCTCCTGAAATAGCCCTCCCTAGCTCTGCGATTCGTGGATATAAGTGAGTGCTGCTTCTGCTCCCTCTTTTTATCCTCTTCTTCTTAGGCTTTATTTAATCTTCGCAGTGAGCTGTAGAGATATATGTCTACTGATATCTGGTCAGGGGAAAAAAAGTAAGTGCAATAACACCTTTCCTCAAGCTGCAACCCATATTTTTGCTCTGCTTACCTAACGTGGTTACATATTAATGGGCAACCAATTTAGATTTTACTTTACAGCAAAATCTTGAAGATGCACATATGAATGACGGCTCTAAATTAACACCTCTATTAACCCCCCCTCTGCTCGGCAGTGTAAGATATGACACCACTAGCACTGACAAAACAATCTTAAGTTTGGTAAATGTATATGGGCAGCTGGGATTACTCTTGCATGACTTCTGCAAAAGAGCACAGGATCAGCATGGGTTAGATGGGTTTGCACGCTGTAAGATTATTATCATCAAAGCAGGCCACGCTGACTAATTATTCATGTGCTTCGGCGAGGCCGGAGATGATGGATGGTAATGTTTTTAAGCTCCCCTGCGTGCTTGTGTTAGGTAACTATTCTCTCTAAGTACGTATTGTACAGCTGAATACAGATGGCATCATTACCCACATTACGTCTGGACGTGTAAGTTATAATTTCTCTGCAAATCAGCTGCCTGATCGAACCGGAGCAAGGTATCAAAAAAATCCTGGCTGTGATGTAAACGTATGCGTCTGTGCCGTGCTTCTGCAGAGCAACAAACAAAGCATAACCAAATACAATGAAAAGAACAAGGAACTGGGCTTCATCCCGATCCCGCTCCAGATTTCAGTCCTGTTTTGTAGAGACGGTCCAAAACTACCGTTTCACAAATATCGACTCAGCAGCAGCGGGCACACGAGATGATAACTTAATGACATAAATTTAGCACCGCTGCTGGTTTCCTTTTTTGTACGAGCGCATTTTCGAAAATGGTGCATATTTTTGTTCTATTATAATCTCTCCCTTTTTTTCCGGCAGGACTGCCAAATCTGCTTGGAAAAAAAAAAAAAAAAAGAGGGGATGGAAGTTTTGTATAAAAAAATGAGCTAAAAAGGGTGCAAGGAGTAAAGACCCTGTCGACCTCAACATAAAAAAAAGAACTGAAATTTCTGTGATCTTTAATGTGAATCTTTTTCTGAACTAAGCTGAAACTGCACCGTCCAAGCTGACACATTCAATCGCAGGGTGCACTGAAAAAGCCTTTTCACACAGTAAACAAATACCCTTAATCATTTAGTATGAAGTCGTGTCCTTATTCAAAGATTTTCTGATGCGTAGGATTTTAGCTAATGATTATTTTCATTAACATTCAATCTTTTTTTTCAGTTAATTGATTAATTGCTCATGTTTTTCAGAGCTCAGTGGGAGATGTATTCTGTCAAAAGCCACAAATTCAAAGTCATTCAAAAAAAAACAAATCAGCAAATTGTCACACTGAAAAGATCCTTTTACATTTTTTTCTTTAGTAAAATGACTTTAAAGAAACAATTTACTCTCAAAGCAGATGCTTTGCTTTTAATGCTAATGGAGTAATCAGTGAATTCAGCTCTCCAATACAAAGGTGGTTTCAGGGCAATGCATCTTAATGACAGTGTTTAAACTACAAGCTCATCTTGAGTTTCCTGAGCTGTCAATACTTGGTCTTAAATGTAACAGATTTCTGTGTGTGAGGGTGTTTGGTTTTCCTGATAGATCACAGCCGACTAGCAATATCTAACTTTAAGTCGATAATGTGTAGCCATGCAGAGGAGCTGGCGAAGCAGGGTTTTAAGAGCAAATCAAAGAAAAGCACAAACCCCCCGCCCCAAAAAACAAACTACAGTGCCGTTGGTGCATACAGTCAGCATTGTTTCTTTTACTTTGTCTTCTTCTTCTATTGTTATTACTCCTCCTTAGTTCTAGCACACAGCTTGAAAACAGCTCAACAACAATGCTAGCCCCGCCCGGGAAGCTAAATGGCTAATTGTTCATCCTTCCACGGTTCATTGGACCAGTTTAGAAACCACTTTCCCGTGTCACAATACCAGACAAATCTGTTAAATCGATGAAGTGGACAGACTCGAAGCTTTGGGTTGAGCTAAAAACTTCAGGTCCTTCTCAATTTTTTTAAAGTCTAAGTATTTTCGAATTTTGATGGAGCATGAAACCAGCACTCTTTCTGAGGTCTGAGAGCGGATTCAAACATTAAATGTGAAAAATATGTTGCATCTGCTGCGGACGAGAAAAGCTGTTTGATGCACGTTGTGTTGTGGTTTAAAATGCTTTTGTTTGCTTCTGTTCCATTTATGTCTGACATGCTGCCAGCTTGCTGGCAGATCTCTGACCGAGGGACTTGCCGCCCACTCTAATACTCCACTGCTGATATCACTTGCAGAAAATAATTCAAACTTTTTTTTCCCCCCCTAAAAACTTTAAATGTTCAATAAATCCCAACCTGTTTGCAATCCTCCTACAGGGGTACACACGTGCCAGGAGTGGGCCCTGTATGCAGGCCTTACCTCCACAAACCTCCACTCTGTCACTACTTAAATGTTAAAGAACTGTAAAATGATTAGTTAGTAAGCCAGAGCTGACCAACGACGTCTGCACTTTCAGCCCGCAGCCTTTGTCACAACACACACACACACACACACTCTCGTACACACTTGCACACAGAAAAGCCATCCTCAGGCGTGGGCTGAGCTGGGCCGACAGTAATTATAGCCATGCTGTTTTGAGAGGGGTAGAAAAACAACAGAAAGGCAGCAGTGGCACTCTCAACCATGGCCTTGAGCGCTACAACCACTGCTCCAAAATGGTGGCCTGAAGGGAGTAAAGGAGTCCAGGGCATTGTTAGGGTGGTTAATTGCTGTTGAGATTAGCAGTCTTGAGAGTGACACACATATTTATGTGACATCCATTTAGCCGTGACTCCAGACAATCAGGAATGTGCTGGGTGTCTGCAGTGGCTGGAGACATTTAGTATCGCTGATGAACTGACGCTGAGCTCTGACGCTGAGCTCTGACCGAAAGAAGAGGGGGAAAAAAAGAGCTAGCTAAGGACAAAAAAAAGGGTAAGAGCGTAATATGACACCGCCATGTCACAAACTCCTCTGCTACATGCTTCGATAAATTAGAAGTTCTATTAATAAACTTTTTGTTGTTATGATTTTGGTCTCCTTTTGTTTGTCGATGTCTGACTGACAGTGTGCCAATGAGGCATGCATGCCCCTGCTGCCATTATTAATTTCTTTTGTGCACATAGTGCATCTAGCACATTAGCGTTTCCCTTACCATCACAGTGGCTGCCTCCCTAACGAGACCCTCATATTTCCAACAAAGCAAAGGGGGGAAAAAAATGTAATTTTAAAAACAAAACACTGTGTTGTTTGCTTAATTTATGTTCACTTATTTCATTTCAGCTCGCTGTTGGTGTGTGTACCGTGTTTTGCTTTCATTTAGGGTTGCACTAGTTTCTCTAGCGTGACAGAAATGCACTCCAGAAGTTGTTGTTAAGAAGTTGTTAAAAAGATTGATCTGTTACCCCTACCACCCACACCCCAAAAAAAAAAATCTTTTCATATCTGGATATGAAGAGATGGAAAAAAAAAAAAACTTGCGAGCTGCCTGCTTCCTCAAATGAATCCTTACAAATTTTCTCTTGTGAAGAAAATAACAAACAGTGATTGTATTATTTGTTATCTATAAACTCTGTTAGATCCCAGACAAATGTATCAATATTCTCAACTTCATTAAGATTTAAGTGTCTGTCATTTAAGCCTAAAACATCACATCTGTTTCCACTACTCATGTGGCAATCAATACTTTAAAAAAAGAAAAACTTCTCTGCTACACTGATACTAAAAACCAAAACCAGACTGTGAGTTTATAAAGGAAGGTTACTTCAAAGCAGGAACTCCTTGTCCACTTTTAATAGCACAGTCTGGAAAATGCTGCCGAATAAGATATCCTGACAATTCTCTTCTCGAGGCATGCTCCTTAAAAGCAGCTATAGTTCAACAAATCTCCTCACCAGACACAGAATTTAACAAACGCAACCAAGAGAAGCCACGTAAGCTAATGAAGGCACACTGACACATACATAAGAGCTTTGTTTAATTTAGTAAAAGTGATTAAGAGGGTGTGGATTGAGATTTCTCAGCACCTATTAGCAGCAGGGCGTATTTCTAATCTGAAAACACACTGTGTAAAATTTGGGGGATTAAGGTTTCCAAACTCTTGTCAAGGATGTGGACGCAACAGAGAAGCTAAGACGGGTCAATTCTGAAATGTACAGACATAACCAATGGTCACGCTAATAAGAATTAGATCTGCAAGGCAGAACACATACAGGTAACCGCTCAGGCCGGTAGCCACCAATCACAATGATTTAACCTGTGAAGCAAACTGGCTGAGGTAAACCTCACCAACGAATATTTTTTTCTTGCCTTTGGAGGAATGCTTTCACAGTAAAGGAAGCATCTGAGGTTACTGTCATGAAAAGATTGTTAAGACTGTTTTTGGCATAGAAAACACAGGTCACAGGAGGAAAGAGGACGGCAGCAGGATAAAGGTGATGCTAGCAGTGCAGGACTTAACAGCTCGACCATTTTATTCACATTTACGACCAAACAACAGACACACACACACACTGTATTCAGCAGAACATGTTCGAATATAAAGTATAGCCAGATTCAGCCTGACCGGGTTCAGTTTTTCTGAACAAAAACACTGATAACACACCAACGGTGAAGACGATGCTGTCACAGTTTATGGTAACATCGCAGCTGAGATAGTGAACAAATGTAGGGAGAAAGTAAATGAGTAAAAAAAGCAGTCCTATATCACATCACCTTAATCTGTACATTTTGTAGAATTTCTTGTAAATGTGGCTGCAGGCTGACAGGAAGTATTTGGGATAATTACAATGCTGAGTAATCTGAGTCATATATAATATGACAGGACAGGAGCATCACGAGGTGACACATGTCTAACAGCTTTTTACAAGTTTACTTCCACATCTACACAGCTAACTTAAGAAATATGTCATATAAATGAAGCAAACTCAACAAACCAAAGCACGGCACATCAAGCTGACTGTGCGATGACACTGTAATGTCTGGAATAGCATTTTATCTTCTCAGCTGGCTTCTGCAAACCCAAATCACTCAAAGATTAAATCAAAGCTGTCACCTGATCTGTGTTAATGACACGGGTGGTTGTCATAGTTACTGTGCTTCATTTTACACTGACATGTTTTTTTTTTCTTGCATTTAGGTCACGGGGTTGTTCATCTGGCATTCATTAGTTTGTTTATTCACTTTGCATCGAGTCAATCGCAGTTCTCTTCTAGTGTTTTCATCCGTCCATTTCTGCTGTACTTTCAAAAACATTTCCATGCAAAGTCAATTTTCTTCCAATTTTATTTTCAAATCTGTGTTCTCTGAAAATCCAAGGTTATGGCATTTGATACTATTTGCAAAAAAGAGAATGAGTTTCACAGTGAGAAAAGAGATATACCACAAAGGTTCCAGATTGGATTTATTTTAAATATCTAAATCTTAGCTCACCAAAACACTTCAGGTGGAAAATCTCCTTTTTCACAATGTTTTTCTCATATTCTCCTTTGAAAGCAGTGACAATTGTTTGACCTTGAATTGCAGGAAATAATCAGGAAGTTGTTGGAAGTATCCATTTCCTATCTCACTTCCCCTGATAGTGGTTGGGTCTTTGGTAAACCACAGATAACATCATGTGTGTTTTCTCTCCTGAACGGAGCAGGCGTTTTTGAAAGTTGAGATGAGCGCCACAAAAAGTGGGTGATACACAGCAGCAAATCTCAGCGACTGTTTCCCTGACTTGTAAGTTCATCGCCTGGGTGCATGGCATCCAAACTTACCAAAGCATCATCTATAGTATATCTTTTATTTGTTAGCAATGAGCTTCTGGCTTCAGAAGAACAAAAGGGCTGAAACTGTTCAATACAATTTCAATAATGAGAATTCACCTGGGCGTATCGTTCTTCATTGGGGTTTAATCACTGGAACGAAGGGTAAAAACAGTCATGCATAGATAGCCATATTATATTAGAGGCATGCCTGTCAGTCAGCTGTTGCTTCCACTGTCTGGTGGCAAATTCTGTTAAGCCTCAATTATACTTTCTGCATCCACAAGTCCACCCAGGTCCAAGTGATGTAAATGTCATCATCAGACGGTGAGTGCAGGGGTCCATGTGTACATCCATGTGCCCGCCTGTTTTTTGTGACTGTGCAGACTTGTCCGTGGAGAATTTACATTACAATGCACCAACTACACATGTGCCCCAGGCAGCAGACTTCAAGCGGACTTCAAAGAATTATAACAGGAATCGCTACTTGGCCAGCGGCTCTCCAGCTGTCCGTGTCCGCAACGGAGCATAATCAAGGCATAAGATGCCATTATCATAGATTGAAGTTTAAGCGTGATGACTATAAATCTCATATATATTAATTTTTTGACTTCAAATGATTATGAAACTTTTTTCCTTCATTTTCACTACAAAGCTCTCTGTTTTTCTTGTGTCATAAATCACGTTCATTTCTTTACACCAGTGTACTTTCTTTAAAGGTTTCAACTTGTTTAGTGCAGCTGATGACTCAAAGGCAGTCTTTGGTCAACAAGAGCAGTAAAACTCACAAAGCTTCTGTCGGTCACCCTGTGGAAGGATTTTTAAGGGCTGCCTGCAAGCTGCCTTTTTCTCCAGAGCGCTCTTTCATGCGGTCAGCTTTTTGCAGCGCGTGATCGCTGGCTGCTGGCTTCGGCTCTCTGTCACACTCCCTGTGCCTACCAAGCAGGCCTCTCAAAGGCATGTGAGAGTCCTGCTCCCGGGGACTCTCTTCCCACCCGTCTGCACCCACATACTTAGTCTAGGGCTAAAACCCCTATGTCCCACACGCCCCTCACCTCTTATTCTCATTTATTTTCGGCTCTCAGTTAGAAAATCTTTGTGTTAACGAATCGAAATTACAACACTGATCAGAAATATCAAGATAGCAGCCTTTCCATCTGTTCACACACCGATAATAATCGACTCTAAAATGTCGATGACAACACTAGAGCAATTAAGGAAGTGTTAGAAAGTGCCAAGGCTACACAAAGAAAGCCTGCATGGGTACAACAGGAAGTGGAGTAATGAGCATTCAGCAAGATAAGATAGCTATCATAGCGATCTTTACACCAGCACTCTTTCCTCTGCTTAGACATGTAAATCTTCCTGAGTGTGTGTTTATGAGCATGCAGTGTGTGTTCTGACTACAAGTTCTGCTTGGCTGCCCTTTTCTAACAAATGCATGTGCTGGCATAAGACCCCCGTTCAAAGTCCACTAAGTCAGAGCGCAGCAGCAGCATTTCAGAGAAGAGAGAGAGTGATTCACCAGGTAATGAACGCTGCTTACTCTCCCACAGAATAGGTGGGCAACTCGTGTCAACAACCTCTGATGAACTAGCTCACAGTACTGACAAACCCTTTGAGCAGAGAAAATAAAAGTAGACAGCTAGTGGGCTGGCTGTCTCAAGTGCAGTATACGTAGAAAAAACATCACGATTCTAGATGTACAACCACGTAATAAACAGCTTGACTGTGTACCTGTAATACAACTAAGTGGAATTCTACACAAACAACATGTGTCCACACACGTATGTCTCTCACATTCTGCTGCGATCTGCGGACTCCAAGCCCACAGTCTTCAACCTGGAAATTCAATTCTTCTTAGCTGCCAAATAAAGCCTGGAGAGCCTGGAACAACTGTGGTCATGTCCGTGGGAGGGATGAGATCTGTGCCACCACACAACTGAGCGCTGGTTCGTCTTTTCAAAATTTTAGACCCGCACAGCATTATTTAAATTCACTGATCTCATACTGATTTAGAAGACATAATTCATAACCAGCTGACTGACACAATTTTCTCCCCATACAGATCTGCCTCGTTTTTCTATTCTCTCTATTCTCTCTTTTTCAGTCGTTTCAAAAGTGAGCCTGTATCAGGCGGTTAAGTTCTTAGCTTTCAGATGTTGGGACTGCAATACTGTCTGCTATAGAGAAGAGCTGGCCTTGCACTTTAATGACAAACTAAAGTCAGGGATTGTCCAAAACAGCAGGACTTGTTTACTTGGCAGAAATAAAGTAGACCTAAGCCTTTCATCCTGAGCTTTGCTGAGCCAGTGTGGGTCTGTGTGGAAAAAGGACAACCAACGCCACCCAAGGCGTCAAGTGAGGCCATCATATTTGCTTGAATCCGATATGGCTGCTGGGAAGCAGCATAAGGCCTAGCCCATGATAGAAGGCTAGATAGTTAGCTTGGAACACATGCCTATGAAGTTTGGAAACCCACACAAAAAACACAGACCTTAACGTCTTTTCCTTTCTCCCTCCCCTTTGTAGAGCTTTGTAGATGTGCCAAGACAGGGCCTATGCTTCCAATGCAATTTTAGAACATGTAATTACAGAGACGTGCATGCATAAATTTAAACATTTTCAAAAACCTGTAATATGCGGTTAGAATGTCATACTGAGTTGATAATATAGAGCGATATCAGGCTATTTTGGATCTTTGTTTAATACCGCAGGCATAAATAAATAAAACAGCTCCAAGTTTTCTACAAAGAATGCCCGGTTATTCCAGTCTTTCCTTTAAAATTGGACTCTATATAAGTCAAGTCATTTTCACACATGCACTGCAGCTCTGAGCTTTTCTGACATTACTTGGAGAAGTTGCAAGTGAGAATGCAAATGTCCAAATCAGTTAAACCAGACAAAGAAAAGGACCTCACCTCACAAGCTCCCTAGTGCAATGTCTGGATAATGTAATGTATAAATAGCGCAGGTAATTCTCGGGAGAATTCATGGCAACCGAGTGTGCGTCACGTGTCCTGCCTTTTGCAGACTCTGACCGGGTGCCACCTCAGCCTAAACCATGGAGGATTTCTAGTAGCAAGAGCACGCCTGATGCAGACAGTCTCCTGTTTCTACATGTGAGAAACAGCAACTCTGAACAATGTCACAAAAATCCGCTTCATGTGGGAAAACTGCTTTCCTCTCTAGTACTCGGCTACACTGGGCTCCCTGTTTTCTCATGTTCTCTCTGCCCACCTACCGCGCCTCTTCCACTGAGTGCCGCCATCTTCAAAAACAGACAGGACGAAGTAAATCAGAGCAACAGAGCAGTGATTCAAAGTTTTCCGTGTCCAAACCACTCTGTGTTGAACCTGACGCACAGAGCTCTGGTGTCCCACTGATAAAAGTTTTAACATGCTTTGATATGCATGAACGGGTCTTATCCTTTTGCTTCAGTGTAACCATTTTTTTTTTTCTTCAGGAGCTCTTCTGACAGTCACAAGAATGAACCACAAAATGATACTGCAAATTGTACTGTAAAAAAACGTTGTGCTCACAGTGGACTTGGCCATAAGCTTCACAAACAAGCTGTAATCCTTGGAGCAGGAAATATTTAGTTCAGATATGTGGGCTAAGAAGACTTTATTCAACCGCTAAATAAGTCATGCACTGCAAGTTTTACCATGGGCATTTATACAAATCCAGAAACCAAAATATATCGAAGCATGAATCAAGGAATTATTTAGGGGAAAGTAAAAGGTCATCTTCAGTGAGGAAAAATAAATAAATAAACACGCTGCCTTGCAAGGAAAAGTGATGCCACATTATCAGCTGCTTCTGTGTAAACACTTCTTTTCAGCTATATTATTATGGGTCACTCATCCGCAGCTGGACAAAAGGTTAAAATATATCAAAGGCATAACAGATTTCAAAAACATTTCTCTACTGCCTAAAATCTACTATAAAAACAGTGTTAGACTTTGTTGCAAGATAAATATTCCGCCTCCCAGCACTTCTATTTCACCATCCCAGACTTTTTATCAGCGGGTGTAAGCTGATTTCTGTCATGCATGCAGACAAAACACCGGCCATATGTTCGTAAGTTATCCTTTTGTTGCATCATTTATTTTTTCATTTTCTCTTCCTGTGCAGCGGGGAGTGCCCGGCATATCGCTGTGAGGCTTGTTTGGGAGGCACGCTACGTGATGAATCCTTATTTGGTCAGAAAACTCACATTGCCACTTCCAACAAAAATACCTCCAGTTTGTTGATGTGGCTACCTTGGGAAACAAGACCACAAACGTCAGTGAGGACAAACTGGAGCAACTGCTGCCCTATCCATTCCTCTTTCAGTCTAATGATCATTAGCATGCAATGATCAATAGCAGACCTGTGTGCAAACTAAGCAAGAAAGAAAAAGCATTTACTGCAGGACATCCAGAAGTAACCCTCTCACTACTAAAGCTTTACACTGATGTCAGTTGATTAATTTGACATTTTCTAAAGGCAGCATCGACATCATAGCACAAACGTAGAACGCACTTTTGACTGTTTGAATTCAGAGTCCGGTGATTAATATCAATAAAAATGCAGATTTAGAGAAAAGCCCTGTCTGTACATGAGCTTCACTTTGCACCTATTACAAGTATATTTTCTGCTATTCAACTAAACATAGCCTGCTCGGGCAACTTTAAAAGAGCCCAATGAAATATTAATCATCACACCATTTCCAGAGTGCCATATGAGTACACACTTTAGAGTGTTAGAGTGGAAAAACCCCAGTAGGCTCAACCCACTCCTGTTCTGGGTGAGTGTGTTCACACTGCTCTTCCTTTTCACAAGAAAGGAAACAGGACACCTCACAGAAGCTCGCCACCTTGTCGGCAGTGCACCACAGTATGTCTCAAAATCAAAGGATAAGTTAATACTTTGTATGAGCTTTATGTTTGCCACATTTATAGTTGGCCTTTAAAGTAGACGTGTTTAGATGAGGAAAATGCATGTGGTACTTTAGGCTATTTCCTGTTCATCACGTGTATGCAGTTATCACTCAGGGTCTCCACTGTTTGCAGGAAAATCATGACACTCTAATCAACGTAGGACAATGCTGCTGTCTATATTTTTTTACCCTATGAGCTGATGCACTTGTATTAGTCTCCTAGCAGCTGTAATTCAGGGTTATAATTTGTTCTGAAACACAATGTAAGCTCATGACTCAAGAGCAGGGATTTCCTGCTCTAATAATGCAATCCGTAGTGGCTTGAATTTCTATCCCAGCAAGAGCACTCTTACCTGTCTTGGTGTTAATAGCAAAGAAACCCTGGGGATTCCCGCTGGTGATCTTATAGGTGAGTTTATCGCTGGCTTTGGCGTCCGGATCGACTGCGTTGATCTGGATGATTGACACATCTTTAGCGGAGTTCTCCATAACAGAGGGGTAGTAGACAGGCTCAGAGGTTTGAGGTGCGTTGTCGTTGACATCCTGCACCTCAATGTAGACCTCCACAAAAGCAGAGAGGGGCACCACGCCGCGATCCATCGCGTAGACTGTTAGCCAGTAGTGCGATGTTGTCTCACGATCCAGCAGTTCCTGCGTTCGAATAATACCTGCAAAAATAAAAAGACATAAACTGGTAAGTCTTCATTATGTTACAGAACATTTTTATATGCAACACATGACCCTGAGTCTCAAATTACTGTCGGCGCTATCGGTGATCTCTGAAAGCGATTTGGGGTGATGAAGAGAACAGGAGCGTAAACACCAGCTGCCCCTGAACAGCCAAATGTAAGGGCTGATTGAAAGGACTCTGCCTGACACATGTCAGGGTGGCATATTTACAACAGTCAGCGCTCTCCTGTTTACATTTCATTGCCATGTGGGGGCTGTAACCTTCAGCTGAGCAAACACAAAAGAGCTCTGAGACACATATGAGTTATACATGTTTACAACGGTTAATTGAAGAATGGCAGATCGACAGATTCTGCACTCCGAAAACGCTAACGGTGTATATGCTATGTAGCTAGTTTTGTGACACTGGTTTCATAAACAGCGCAGTTCTTATGTTTTGAACAGTGAACTGCTTGACTCAATAAATTCTCGTGTGTTTTAATATGTTAACATGCTTCAAACAGAGTGGCAGTTCTTGCTGAATACGCTAGCAGCAACGTTCAAATGAGTGAATATACTTCAGAGCCTTTCATCCCCATCTGACCTCACAAGTGCTCAGTATGTACCATAAGACAGGATAAGTTATTGTGTGTGCCTTTCAGTAGGGGCAGGTGTTTCAGCTTGGGGGAGAGGACGTGTGCTTGTGACTAAGTGTTAGTTTACTGGTGAAAAGTGTTAGAAATACAGATTACGGACCCTGTTCCCACCTGGCGTTAACATATGTCCTGGGTTATCCGATCTCAAGTGGTTAGCTGTAAATATGTCAACTCCTTGTGAGATCTGACTTCCTAGGATTATATGCAATTAAACACGTAGCCCACATTATTTCTGTTTGCCAACCCCATATGCCAGAGGCCCACATAGCTGAGTGGACTACCAGAACTGACCTGTTTTCCGTAATAACCTCAAATTTAAATCTAAACAGAGTCAATCTGTTCATATAATTCCCACGACCCGAATAAAGTAAAGCACACAGGTAGGCTATGGTCATTTTAGGGTACTTTAAAATGACTTGTGCAATTAATACAATGAATAGTATCCAACTTTTTTCCACCAGTGGTGGGCACATCAGGGTAGGGAGGTGAGTGGGTGGTCCTTAAGTGTGACCCAGGACACATAATGCCTCTCGAAGAATGCGGCAGTACGTGGCCAACAGCACCTCCGAAGTGACCTCAGAGACTGGATCAAAATGCATCTTAGACAACACCTACCTAATGCACATTAAACCAACATATGACCCGAGTCTAGCGTGCAACATGACCACATTTACAAATAACGATTGTGTAGTATTGTGTAACTAATGCTTAATCCATTTTCTTACTGCTTTTACGTTCAATTTATTTTCCATTAGTTTTCACCAACAGAATTTTTTTTTGTAGTGTAGTTCTTTGTGAGCATAATGCATCCTTTTTAGATTGCTCGCTTATAATCAAACAAATCACTTTACTCCAAACATTGTGAATTCCATTTAATAGCAGACACTGTGGTTAGTCACACAAATCAGGCCAGTGCCTGAATGTAAATGCATTCTGAGGCTACATTGTGATATTTTTTCACCTTTCTGTTCGTTCATCAACATCAAACATTCTTAAGAACCGTAAAAACAAAAACAAAGAGCAGAGGAAATGAATCACTGCGTGCCAATAATTTTGCAACAGTGAATTATCTGGAAAACTTGTACATGTGAACTCCCATTATTATCAACAAGCACCATATTTAAGGCTGTGAAGGGCAAAAAAATCACCCGAATGTCTTTCAAACAATAGAAACCTTTACACCAGCAGCTATTTACGTGTCTGTATTATTTGCAATAACGTTGATAACGTCAATGAGAATTTATAGTTCTTCTCTGATTCTGTTGTTATATGAAACTAATAAAAGTGAATCATGGCTGTATCATTATCAGGTTGGTTATTCACTTTAGTCTACACTTCCTGGTGGCCCAGATAAAGGAGCCTCCATATAATCGTAAATACAAATTTCAAAGGTTCAAACGGTTTGGTCGTTGCCGGTGGCCCATCAAGATGTTGAGGCCAGAACCTTGATCATCAATCCCCTCCCGCATCTCACTAACACCACGCTAATGTTACTTTCCACTGAAAGGCTTCAATGTACACATTATAACTTCAAGTAAACATCACCCAACGCTATGAAGTAGTTTAAATAGGCTCTCTCTGCGCTGCTGTTGCCTTTCTTCACACACAATGTGCTGATGAAGGAAGTGTTACTGAGAGCAGACACATTTCTTACCCTAGGTAATATAAGATACCTCCAAAAAGAGATAACACCCAAAATGAGTTGTTGCAAAAATTCTCAAATTTACCATGGGCGGGGAGTTTGGGGGTGTACAGCTAATTTATTCTCACGCCCCGCTTTACTTTAGCTTCCCTGCCTTTTCCTTCTGGGATCCTCTCTTGTCATTAGTCATCATTACAGCTCTCTCAACTTAGCTTAAGGCTTGTAATAAGAAGGGGTATTCAGGCAAGGGAAAACAGGTAGCTCCCAAAGCCGAGAATTCCAGGCAAAGACAACTTTGGGCAGTAAATCTAGAATGCAAAGTAGATGAGCCCATTGTAGCATATATAATGAATTAAAGCTGAAAACACAGAGGAGGGAAACTTTTTGAAAAATTAAACAATACCCTAAAAACAGACATAAAATGATTACAATAAGTCAGTAAATAATTTATTAAATACCATGATAATGACTAATTTATAAGAGCACTAAAGCTCAGAACCGTCAATGCACCGCTACTTGAAGAAAACATGCAGGAAATTGCAAATGTTTGCCATAAATAAGAAATGCGAACACTTATGTGAGGCATCCTGAGCAGAAACACCAAAGCATAGTTTGATGCATGAATCAGACATCTGCTAAGGACAGTAATAGAAAAGAAAACATTACAAAGCAAATGTTAAAGAGTAGAATAAAAAAGAGGTGGTGTGTGGTTGGTGTGAGGAGAGGAGGTGCGGCACAGGAAAGGTAGTCATGTTTGCACATGAACATCAAAAGACAACGCACCAGAGAAAAGAACAGACAACTGGGAAAGTATGAGCCACCTTTTGTACTTCAGCCAAAGAGATGCCCATGGTTGACTGCCTATCTATACGAGTGGCAGACAAAAAAGTAACAGAGCAATTCCACTTTCACTCGGGTCATACATTTTGCTCCCAGATCTTCACCTTGTAGTTACCAGCAAACACAATCTAACATCATATTTAGAAGCTAAACAAACTTTAAAGAGGATCCTGCAGGGGTTAGAGGCCACACTTTTACAGTTACGAAGAAAAACTGTTTACTGTTGCAGTATTTATTTAAAAAGAAAACTGACTAGGCTTGACCTTTAATTTCTGAAACAGCAGATAAGGAAAGCTATCTGCTGTGGCCTTGGGTGAAAAGCTTCGAACAAAGCACATGAAAAATGAATCTGAAGAATTTAGTCGCCACACCCATTCCATATACCTGGCCTACCCAGTAAGGCAGAAGTAAAACCTGCCCTTGGGCCACAAGAAAGAAAACAGACTGTGCAACAGCCTCTGCCAGATTTGCTTTCCGCTTTTTTTTCCCCTTGCTCTTTTCTTTTCCCTCTGGCTTTGTTCTTCAAAGCTATCTGAGCACAGTGGCAGTGTGGTCGAGTGTTCAGACAGCCAAAAGACTTTCAGCTATCGAGACCAGCGGGTATTTTGTGTATCAAAATCACTGCTAAATCAACATCCTGTGCAGATACCCGATGAGTTTATTCAATAAGAATTCTCTGAAAAGACAGAGTTAGAAGAGGGGAGAAATCTGCTTTGGAAAAGCTTTTGGAAACTGTTTGTCTCTTGTGCCGATTTCTTCGCACATGCTTGGCCTGACTCTTGTAGTTTGCATTTGACCATCAACGACCTGAAAGGTTTGTTGGAACAGCAAACAGGAACCACTTCCTCGTTCATTCTGCAGCTGAAAAGTCGGGGTTTGCTTTGAACTAGATACGTTAATTTGTCTCACCTCTACCCCACATTCCTCAGCCTTCTCAGGCCTTGAGCTCCCATGCTTACATAAACTTTCACAGTGCCCCCTACCCCCACCATCCCTTCTCTTTCCACAGTCCTGGCAAAATGCTTCAAATTCCACTACCTCCTTGTTGGGTCTAGAGTAATAAAAGAGTCCCAAACTAAGCTTTCTCTTGATATCAGATCATCCCAAAGTTCCCAGACATCTGTAGTCAAGATCTGTTTTAAGGATGCTAAAATCGCCTGAAAAATGAAAAAAGTCAAAGTTCTGTAAGTCAGAGTTTAGTATGACTTATAGTTTATAGTTGTTGTTTACTAAAATTACCTATTCTGTTATTACTGCATAGTAAGGTATAACCTTCAAACTATTTTAGCACTATTCTATCGTGTGTACTATAATAATACTAACTTTTCTTGGAGTTTATAGTTAAATTCAATTGGAAATTAGCGACTGTGGTTAAAACTTTGACACGCTAATCTTTCCAATAATTGCACATATAAAATACATTTACATAACATTGTTAGAAGCAGACATGACTCACATAGATTTTCGCAGTCATCATAATTGCAAAACGTCTCACAGCTTATCAGGGTTTCACATCGTCACATAAAAATATATATCCTTTTTTATCTCATTCAACATACCAGACAAACTATTACAACCTATTGAGGCACTGAGTCATTTTACTTCATGCATCACTGAAGGCGCAATTACTTGTAGAAATCGAAAAATTCCTGCCGCTGGCTTAAGGAGAAGTTTGTTAGACGGATATGTTTTTATATAGACGGTATGACTTCAGAACTTCTTTAGACATAAAAATAGGGAAAAAAAGAAAATATTGTCTAAAGAAAAATCATCAAGAAAACATGAAAATCATTCAGTTGTACGTTTAAGATGAGGAAAATCTTTTGACACTTTTGTTACATATCTGCAATATGTGACTGAATTGATTTTTCTCTGCCTATTTAAAAAAAATGTCTATTAATTCCAGCTGAGATAGCTTTTGGGATGTAGCAGATGATACAAAGCTTTCATTGTTAGTGGGAACATTGTTATTTCAAAGGCCTTTCAGAAAGGCCTCAGAGCAATATTCCTTGATTCAATATTACAGTATTATTTAGGATCAGCTACTATACCTACTAGCTATCTGCCTGTTCCTCTGATAACAATGACACCATCTCCTTTCATTTCTATACACCACGAGGCTCTACATCTACGTCTGCGGAGATTTATTTATCTATTTCTACCCAGATTATCATCATATATGTTATCACAGCAACTAGTTTCCCAAGAGACCATATTACCATTTTACATAACCTAACCTAACCTAAAAGAAAAATCAGTGCCTTCTTATGGTTTTAACGACAACAACACACAACAACAAAGTTATGCTACTGTCTCCTTACATTTCCTTCTAAATGTCTGGATCTTTAGCTTGGAACAACTCTGCAGTGATGATGGGAAATCTGAGAGAGACAATGTACTAATACTGCATGAACCA
>VUQG01008719.1:5653-17232 GCA_015106755.1 Etia nguti | reverse complement strand
TATTGCACCAATTTTATCTCCCATTGAGAGTTTGTAAATTTGTGCAAAGAATTAAAAAAAAAAAAAAAAGGAAGCAAAAAAAAAAAAAAAAAGGCGAAAAAAGAGAAAAAAAAAAAAAAAAAAAGGTGTGAGAGGGTAACAGGTCACACTTTTAAAACTAAACTAGAAGCCAAAAACCTGACCATAAACACGTACAAGAGTAGATCTTTTTATTCTGGTTAAGGAGCTGTTTATTTTATCATGATGGAAAAAGAAGTGAAGCGCTGGCAACTTTTTGTGCTAATGGAACAGGACTTTGTCATTATGCATCAAACTGTTTCATTTGCCTTCACAAAGAACCCTTTCACAGTACAGGCTGCAAACAGCTTCAAGTGAAAGGGCAATGCATATTTTATCCAACAAGAAAGGGCAATGCATACATTATACAATCAGCATCTGCGCCTCATGTAGACTCAACACACTGCTTCGGTTACCTTGTACGTTGCACAATTTCACTCCAAGCAGAGACACAACTTCCTTTGAGTAGATTTTCAAGGTAAGGCCTGGCTAGATCTTCATCAAATCCACCACAGACACACGCACTCTTCAATCATAGTTCCTTCTGGGTAATGGTTTGGTTTACTAACATGTTGATAATGCACAAAAAAAGGGTTATGCATAAAGAAAGTTTAATTCTTACTTGGATGGTCATGAGTAGCTTAGAGACCAGCAAATGCCTGCATACAGTCACAGAGTCCACTTTAAATCAAAGGAATAAAATATTTAAATGTTTTTTGTTATTAACTATAACAGCCTGTCAAAATGTTTACTACCATCTTACATCTATATTCCCAAAATACATGGCTATATGCTACTAGTAAAGACACTGGCTATCTACAGGAGATAAGATAAATTGTGATTAATATATAGGGTTCTTAGTATTGCTCTATATATAGCTGTCGTAGCCTGCTGCAAGCCTGTTCCTTTTCAATTATTTCGACTTGACCTGGTACATAATCCCTCCCTGCTGCATAAGCTATTAAAAAACAGAAAACTTTGCTCAACTAAAGTCATTTCCTCCGTTTTAACAAAAAGCAGGCACAAGAATGACTTCTTCGGCATACTGTCAATCAGTCTGGAGCCGGCTCCGAGTAAGAGTTCAGTAAACGTAAACATTAATTAAGCTAGCAGTCATCATTAGGCCGGGCAAGGCCAAAGTTATGAAAATGCGGGGGTGTTTTGAAAACCCCCTGTTTTTCACAGGTAGCCTGTTCCTCCCAATGCCAGAATCAGTAGATTTATTCTGAAAGGTTACAATTTTCTCTATATTAGACTAACTCAATTCAATTGTCTCAGGCTACTTTATTCACCCTATTTGGCAACATACATCCTTTACCCTCCGGGGCCTAAGTTATCAGAAGTGAAAAAGCCTACCATAACCCTATGTTTTGAAAACAGCACAAATGTCATAGATGACGACTTAGTCCTCACAGAAGTGACTGCAGATTCCAAAGTTGTGCTAGTCACTTCTTCCAAGCTCTTAAATTCAAACCATCAAAAAGACTTTCACCAATAAATACTGAATCCCACAGCATGAGACTCAGTTACACAGTGGTTCATTAAAGGTGCTGGAAAAGGACTCCTGTGAAGATGGTTCATTACTCATTTACCTCTGTCTTTTCTGAAACTGCCTTCTTTTTCGATTGTCGCAGACAGAGAAAAATGAAGACGATTACTCACTGGCAATTAAAAAAAAAAAAAACCCTTGCCTAGGTGTGTCAGGTTGAGTCAGGTGTGCCTGGAGGAGTGGAGACTTGCACAGGTTCATCAAGATAAGCATAGTTTTATTGCTAGTCTGTTTGAACTAGCACTGGAAGTTGACCTCATATGAGTTTACATGTCTTTTCACCTCAACAGTATGTAACTGATGTTTCTACAGCTGCTTGTATGACAATTTTAATGATTTTTAGCCTTTCTTAAGGACAGAAGTGCCATCTAGGTTGGCTCTATAAAAGGCACAGGCTTATTTGGAAACTCATCAATTTGTGATGAGTGTGAAATTTGAAGAGGTATAATCCTAACAAATTCCTATGACACACACACGCACTTCCCCGGTGGATTTCTCCACAGCCATATTATCAGCTGAGGAATTAAAGCTCAGGAGTGGCAGCCTCTCTTCAAATTGCTTTCAGTATTTTTAGAGTACTAACTGCAAAACCTTTTTAAAGACAAACCTGTAAATACATAAAAAACTAAGTTGCTACATGAGCCATTTGCTGCAAAATTGTAAACCCATATCAGCTGACCTCTGGAGCCATGTAAAACAGTAGCTAGCCACCTTTTTCAAGAAAACTCCAACAAGTGAAGCTTAGGCTTGTTTCATATACAAAAGTACATTATTGCTTAGTTCAAGAAAACCTCCCACATGGATATGTGGCGGTATCTCAAAGCTGAGTCGAATTAACCAGGGCAGAACGCTGAGAGCCTCACATTTGACTGCAGAAAGTCCATCATGCTGCGTTTCAGTAAGAACTTGTTGGCTAATGGTATAATATTAAGCACATAGAAATCTTTCGGTACATCAAAGCTGAGTTCTTTTGCTCTTAGTCCTTTCTAGTCAAAAATCACGTCACTATCAGCAAAGTTTCTGATTAAACTGATGAGCAATGGATTTGTTGTGCAGCATGGGAAAAGACCCAGGAATGATCCTTCATAGGGGTATGTTTAAATTAAGATGGCACTCGTCCAGTGACCACAGAGCTTTTAATAACACAGAGAATGTCTGGACAAACAGTTGCCATGGACTCCCTGAGCAGTCTAACGGAAAGCAACCGTAATAGAAGAAGACGACGTGGCTTGCATGGGAGGTTTCCTCCTACTTTGAGTTGATGTAAATGAGGACAAGATGGTGTTCAATAAACAGCAACAATGGACGGCATTTTTTTTTAAAACTTTATCGGTGCCTGAAACAAATAATTTGTTTGTTCCTTGGATGGTTTATAAATGTCACTCTCAAAGTCTCAATACATCCTTTGTTTGGATTTGCTAGATACTCCTACTCTTCAAGAGTCACTCACTGTCGACTAGCATCAACCACTACAGAGTGTTATGCTTTCCACAGCAACACTATTTGACCCACATAACAGTGTTCCTGTGGATGTCACTATGAGAGAAAAGCATTGGGTTTTATACATGTGGTGATGGAACGAGCAAAACAATGCAATGCAGATCAAGACTTTGATTGATGTACTCTTAACAAACACATGCCCAAGTTCAGCAACGCAAGCTTCAAGTAAAACGCAAAAACACTTCTGCACTCTGCATTCACTACTTCCCACTGAGAAAAACAAATTTCAAAACTAGAGGTGTGTGGCTCCTGGCAGTTATCCCCACACCACTTTTTCACTTGTTTTCTAATTTTAAACGATTTTAAAACAGCCTGGTTAAAATTCACAACATGCAGCTGCAGAAGAGTATATAGTGGGGACGCACCCGTGCTTATATTTTCCTTTTGGAGGCACAATATTTTAAACGCATATGGTAGCTTTAGCACACCACACCCTTCATCTAGTGAAATCATAGGAGCGGCATTACCACCTTGGCTCTATTTAGTTGTCTACTGACCTCAGATGTAATCCATAATAACAGGACCCAGCCCAGGACAATCCTATCATTGCACCTTCTGATAATCACTTAATGTAGGCCTCATGGATTAAGTAGAAGATCAAACCAGGCTCCCAGAATCTGTGCCCTACATGGGATTTTGAGGCAGACGTAGACGCCAGTCACAGGTCTGCATGCGGCGCCATCAACAGCAATATTAGTAGTATCACAGTACTAAGGCGTAGGGCCTTTTCGGTGTGATGGATGGAGGGATTTCTTTCAGATTTGGCACAAAAAGTGCCTTGGACTCAGCAATGAACAGATTAGATGGCAGTAGTGAAAGGTCAAGGTCACTGTGATCGCCGAAGTTTCTGAACATGACTCAACTCATGAATGCACAGTTTTAGATTTAAATTCAATGAACTGAACTGATTGAAAGCTGGTGGTTAAAAGTCGATGTTACCTTAACGTCACAAAATACTTGTTTTTTCTATATTCAGAAATACAACAAATGTGATGAAATTCAGTGCAAATGTCTAACTGAATAATGATAAAGTGACAACATTTTATACATTAAAAAGTTCAAATCATATAAAGTATCCTGCAAAATTCCTACAAAACTGCCTTTATAAGAACATTTTTACAATAGGAGAGGAGTAATTTGGATGTACTAATGATTGATGGCCTGATCATTGTGCAATGTATTTATCTTACAGCATGAGGTGGGCCCAAAGCATCAAATCACTCAAAACATCTCCAAGTAATTGGTATTAGAGAATGTATGTAGAACTTCTCTTGCTATATTTGTTAAATATTCTCACAGACCATACACCTTGGTGAAATGCTGGTAAGGCATTAACCCATTTAAAATCCATGCTATCCATCCAGATTCATTCAATATAAAAGTAGCAAAACAGGAAGTAACTAATTGAAAACTCCTCCATGCATCCATGAAAGTGCACAGTCACTAGTTCAAGCTTTAAATATCCCAGCATCTGTCTTCATAAAGCAAAAATCTTATTAAGATTTTTGCTTTATGAGATGAGACATCCAACCACTACCTCAGAAACAATCGCAAACACAACAGCTGACAAACTGCCCTGGAGGTTGCATCCTTCATAACGGCTCATCTTCTCATGCTAAATTTACGAAGCAGAAGAAGGTATTTCCCAACAGGTTCACTGAGGAGACTTCCTGTCAACTCACTGAATACTTCACATATATCTGATTCTTACTAAACATTAACCTAAAGATATAAACCTCTTTCTCAACAGTAAAAGTCAGCAGCAGACTGATAGATCACATTTCCAGCTTTCTTAAGCAACCTATAAACTTTTGAGGTTACATGTGCCAAGAAAAATCGCTGCATTATGCATTACATTTCACTGCCTCATTTAGTCATTAAATATGTAAAGCGCAGAGAGAAATTTAATTTCAAATGGGGAATAAAGTCACATTAAGCAACTCAAAAATGTTTTTACTAACTTTTAAAAGGAATGCAGAGAAGCCAGGCACAAACATCCAACTCAGGTGATTGCTATGTTTGGGGTAGGAACTCCAAGAATCCCAGACTGCTTATTTTGTGCTAATTTGAGTCAGCTGTTGAACTCATTCTGGGCAGCTGAGAGTGTATTAACATATTTTCTGCAGCATGATAGGAAATCCACAAGCAAATCTGTGCTATTGGTACTATGCTGAAAATATATATGCTTAATGTTTTAGATTTGGGTCAAACAGATTTGACCGTTTTCCAAATGCAACCCATTTTATAATGAATACATGTGTGTTCCTTGTACCCCAGCACCTACTGGTGAATGTCCACACAGGTCTAAGAGAGAGCTACTCCATCTGTTCCTGCCATAAACTCTCCAAAAGAAGAAAAATGACTGCAAAAGGGAACTTCACCCGTCTCTTAGAAGACTCCCTTAGCTCATTATTCCACACAGTGGAACATGACTGAATAAACTGTAGCTGCATAATACTTTCCTTATGCAGGTCTTTCAACACAAGCTTCACATAGATCTAGCGAATAAAGAGACTCACCAGTTTCCTCATCAATGGAGAATACCCCCAGGCCAGACCCATCTCGGATGGAGTATCGAATCTCTCCATCTCGGCCTGTGTCTTCATCTTCAGCTGTTACAGTCATCACTGAAGTCCCAATGACCGCATCTTCTTTTATAAATCCCTTTTCCACAAACGATCGGAACATAGGCCTGTAAAGATTCTCATTCACGTCCACCACGTCCACCTCGATAAAACAGGTTGATGACAAAGATATGGGCTTCCCTTTGTCTTTAGCTTTTGCAGTAAGATTATACACCTGTTTTGTCTCATAATCTAGATTCTGAACAATTCGCAGCGCACCGCTGAGTTTGTCTACTTCGAAATTCCCGTCTCCATTATCAATAAGGCTGTATCGTACCTGACTGGAAGGCCCAATATCGGGGTCATGAGCCTCCAGCCACATGATTACTGTACCGATCGGAAGGTCCTCCCTCACCTTCACACGGTAATTAGGAGGGAAGAATTTGGGTGGATTATCATTCACATCTTCCAAGGTGATTTTGAGGGGCACTGTGGACACCAGCTGAGGCTCATTTACTGCCTGGTCACGTGCCGCAATCTTCAAGACATAAAATGGATGGAGCTCGCGATCCAGTGGCTTTGTCACTGTCACCACACCGGTATTTTCATTGATTGCAAAATGATCTGTGCCTCCCAAAATTGAGTACTTGACGATTCCATTGTCACCTCGATCCTTATCTGTTGAATCCACCTGGATGATTTCAGTCCCAACAGGTGTACTCTCAGTTATTTCAACAGAATAAGATTCTTGCAAAAACTGGGGGCTATTGTCATTGGCGTCTAAGATTTTAACATCCAAGAGACGCGATGAGGATTTCTGTGGTATCCCGAGATCATAAACTGTAATGTTGAGCGTGTAGTGATCTGCTGTTTCCCGGTCAAGAGGAGAGTAAACCAAAAGCCAACCGGTTTCCATATCTACTATGAAGTGGCTTTCTGAATCTCCTCCTGAAATAACATACACTAGCTTCCCATTAAAGCCACTATCTGAGTCTGTGGCATTTAAATGGACAATCCGGGCCCCGACAGGGAGATCTTCTTTGACTTCAATAACACTTGGAAAAGACTCTGAGAACTGAGGAGTGTACCGGTTGACTGAGTGAAAGTCCATGAAGTTGTCATCTGGCTCATTCTGCGTGTGGATTTTGCTGCCCTGAAGCAGCTTTTCAGCCAGCATAGTAGCGACTCCAGTTTCCACGCACTTTAACTGGACGGGCTTGCGCGCCGTGATGACAGTTATGTTCATAATCATTGGCTGAGTCTCATGTTCGCCATCAGATGCAACGATTTGTAAACTATGAAACGAGACCTTAGCTGCCTCTCCCTCGCTCAGCGAGTGCTTCAGTGAAAGCATGCCAGAGTTTGGGTTCAGCTCAAACAGGTCAAGATCATTCCCAGCTTTAATATTGTACCGTACTAGCTGCAGTTCATCCGCATCAATGGCAGACGCTGTTGTTATCTGCTCTCCCACGCCGTGATCTCTCGGCACAGTCACTTCACAGTCCACATTTTCAAACAAAGGCTTATTGTCATTCAGGTTGTTTAACATTATAATGACCGATGCTTCCACCTCTCTCCGGAATGGGGATCCCCAGTCTGATGCTCTGACTTTAAGATTGTAAATCCTGGGCATGAGCTCATAATCTAGGACCTCCGAGGTACTGATGACACCAGAGAAGTAGTCGATGACAAACGGCTGAGGACTCACATTGGTAATGCTGTAGGTCACATAGCCATTCTCCCCTTTGTCTAGATCAGTGGCTTTAACAGTCACCACACTAGTCCCTATGGGTACATTCTCATCAACACTGGCCTTGTAAGATGTCTGCTGGAACTCAGGTGCATTGTTATTTACATCAATCACATCAACAATCACTTTGGTTGTTGCTTTTCTGTCACTTGTAATCACATCCAACTGAAATTGTGAGGAAATATCAGCATTGATTGGCCCTGCGGTGCTGATTAAGCCAGTATCTGGATTGATGGTAAATCTGTTCTTGTCAGATTTGTGCCTAAAAGCATATTTTAGCTGTGGATACTTTGGCACAGCTGTTACCATAGCGACAGGTGTGTGAAGGGGGGCAAATTCACTCAGATTGACTCTGTAAACGGCCTTTTCAAATACAGCAGGGCCCACTTTGAACTGTGGAGAAGTGACATGTACCAATTTAGCTGATGAAAATTGAGGGGGGCTGCCTTTGTCCTTTGCCTGTAAAGTGAGGTTGTATCCAAAAGGCTGGCTGTCCCAGTCGACATCTTTGACTGCTTTTATTTTATACTCCTTGCTCCCGGGGCTGGTTCTTACAGCCTTGAACTGTTGAAGAGGGTCACCAGCCACAATGCTCAACGATGCTATTTCTCCATTTGGTCCTTGATCTTTGTCCTCCACTGTCACAATGGCATAAGTGGGGTCATGGTCTACATCAGAGGGGGCCAAGGTTACTGCAGTAATTACAGGTGCGTGCTCATTAGCCTGCTCCACCCTGACTGTAAGTCTGGCCATGCTACTGAAACCGCTGCTCCCGTACAGCTTCATCCCTCTGTCCACGGCAAGGATCTCCAACTCGTACAGCTTCGTCTCAGAGTAATCTAGTTTGCCCGTCAGTGTCACCACACCGCTTGTTGGATGTACTGCAAACATGTCTGTCCACTCCCGGAAACTATAGTAGTATTCTCCATTTGTACCGATGTCTGCATCAGTTGCCGTGACTTTGGCCACGCTTGTGCGGATGGCCGTGTTCTCTGGCAGAGCGATGCTATAGGACGTGGGTGAGAAGAGAGGCCTGAGGTCATTGGTGTCCAGTACCTGTACCTTCACTCGAGTGCGACACTCCAAATTGGTGTTTCTCTCTGAAGCTTTAATAGTCAGCACGTAGTGGTCTTTAACCTCCCGGTTCAGAATGGCAGTGCTGCCTCCTTTGGTCCTTATTCGCAAAAAACTGAAATCTCCCAGCAGATAGTCCTCTGCTTTGAATAGGTTCTCATTGTCTCCAGAGATGATTTTGTACCGTATGTCCCACTCTGGGTCTGTGATATAGATTCCCATTTTGGTGTGACTTTCTAAGTAAGTCTTAGCAGCAGAGTTCTCATATATGGTGGCATTGTAAAGAGAATGCGTGAACTGCATGGAGGTGGCCCTTGCCATCCTTTGGTTCCCCGCACAGCCACAGAGGAGCTGCTGGAGCAGCACAAGCAGTGGAACCCAGTGCTTCCCCATTATTGTACCGTGATCTTCACCGAACCACCTGAGAGGGAGAGAAAAAAAAGCATTTTAGAGCTATAATCCTGCAGAAACATTTCATGGGGATCCTACAATAACATTTTGAGGAAATTTTCATTTTCAACTATCATTCTTCATCTAAGTAGGCTGGAAAAACAGCTAAAATGCTGAAAACCACATCATTTATAGTGCACATTTTTTTCCCCGGACTCCTTTAAATATCATGACAAGTGATGATAAGTGTGACAAATGACTGAACAGGTTTCATGTGGAAATAAGATGAAGCAGATCAGTCAGTCAGGTGACACGATCCAAGCCTGTACTGCTCCCAGGTCTGCGCAATGCCAGATGCCAGCCATGGGTGCCCTTCAGAACATGCAAATGTCACAAAACATCCTCACAATGAGTTAAGAAAAAGCGCAGGCTCCTTTGAAAACTACAGTGCTATAATTTAAATTTTTTTGGTTGCACATTAGTCATTTGAAATCTCATTATACTCATTAACATATTACTACAAAAGCACTGCGAACAATCTCCTAACTACAAAATGATGCTGGACTTTCGCTCATGCAGAAATGCAGCAACAAAAATAAAAGAAGATGATGATAGTAAAGGTGTGTGCTAAAAAAAATAATCTCTGTATAATCTCGTCGAAGTACAATCAGAATTAAACTCGAAGGACAGATGACTGAGAAAGCGCTTTCAAATTGCGGATTCATTCGTTTACAACTGCTTTACAGCGTCCCCGGCTCTGTGTGGGAGTCGTACAAAGACAAATAAAAAGCAAGAAGCTGCTATGTCTGCGCATGTTGTAAAAAAACAAAAAAAATTATATTTACTTTTGGCGTGACAAAACAGCCCCACTAGTTTAATTATTAATGTTTTATGCGGGGTTAATAAATGACAGGGTTTGAGCCCCAATCACCTTTAATCTAAAACTATAGCCCGCAGGTACAAAAGAACCATCTGCTTGCGGACAACTGCTGCAGAAAAAAAGAAACTGTTACTAAAACTTAAACTTGTGGCTCTTTTTTTTCTCTGTTTCATTACGATACAGAAGAGTATCCAGTTGTTTAAATTCCGTTTCTCTGAAAGCTCTCACCAGCGAGCCGTTTTTCATTTTGAAAAAAAAAAAAGTTCAAATGTTTCAAGAAAATGAGTTAGGTGCCTCGAGACTATTTCACGTCTAACCCCATCCCCCAACTACAGCCATTCACTTCGAAACGATGGCAGCCGTGCACTTAGCAGAGATTTGCTTGGGGGGGTTAGTAGGGAAAAAATAGGTATTCCCAACACAAAACAGCACAAAGTGTGTGCGTACGTCATCAAAAACGACGTTCCACATTCACTTTGTATCGAAAACTTCTCCAAAGAAGCACCCAAAGTAGCCAGCGGTTGCTTTTCTTTCGCACCTCACAATAGCAGACCTAACTTTTTTTTCTCCACGTTACAGAGATGCAGACGCTTAAACACCACTGACCGCCAAAAATAAGCCCACTGAGTAGAAACACAACAACTTACATACCTCTTTTGATATTAAATTCGGAGATTTGGAGGTTTTGCATGTAGTTTATGTAGTCCAAATCTCGGCATGGTATTACGTGGACTTCTCTCTCCTCTCCGTTACCCCATCTGCCACCAGCAGGCAAGCTCTCTCTTTTCCCTCACTGCTTTCCTTTCCTTTCTCTCCTACACTCGACTGGCCCGGTATCTCTCCGCGCTGCGCACGTCCGGATCTACTTACCGGGCTGGCAGCAGGATAGGACCTTTTCCGCTCTGAACCCGGGACCCGTTTGATTTGATTTAGTGCGGTTCGCCTTGTATTCTCATATGAAATATTTTCAGAAAGGCAGAACTCTGGTCCTCTCCGCGGAATGGCTTTAATTTTCATTCAGCAGCTACCACTTCAGCCCCAAGGTAGCCTGCCCCCCTTTTTTGTAGTATTCTTATTGTTATGCCTTTCAGCTAAAATTATTTAAAACTTTCAAACCCCCAAACGTCCACTTTCCACGGTGTTCTGATTTTGGCTACACGAGTAGAAAATCAAATCACAGTATAATTTATCCCAAACTAACCCCCCCCCCCCCCAAAAAAATCTTCTTTTTGAGGTGGGAGACATCCTTATAAAGGACCAAGCCTTATTAGGTTGCAGGTTATTTTGTGCATGGCCTCCTGGCTAATGATTAACAAACAAATAATTTATGTTTTTTGCTGAAAAATTGGACTTTGCCTTTACATCATAATCCAGCTGTCAGCATAAGAATGTGGACAAACCTTATTTTGGTGATGAAATCTCAGTTCAGGGCTTCCCAGATGATGACAAATGAGCTAATAACACGCGCAAATGCAAAAAAAAATATATAATAATAATAATAATCCCCGAGTGTGTTGTTGCATTTTAAACATCAGTTCTTGAGATGATCTTCTCATTATTCTCACTAATGTTATTGGTTTTTGGTTTGGTTTTTTTTTTAATATCCCGGGTACGGCTGGAAATAAAGTGGCCAGCAGTGCGTCCCGGGGTCTGTGTTTGGGCATTAGAGCAGGGTGACTGATAGTGTTGGTACACTGGCTACGAAGGCGCTGATCCTTTCAACCCCCCCCCCCCCCCCCCCCCCCCACCCCCCCCCCCCCCCCCCCCCACCCCCCCCCCCCCCCCCCCAAAACCTTCCCCCCCCCCCCCCCCCCC
>VUQG01008711.1:14838-28637 GCA_015106755.1 Etia nguti | reverse complement strand
GCGGGGGGGGGGGGGGGGGTTTGGGGGGGGGGGGGGGGGGTCCAGCTTCAGTTTATCTCAGGTGATCTCACTTCCTGTCAGGACTCGGGCTCACTACCTCCAAATGCTGTCTCAGAACCACGTATTACAAATGATATCTATATATCGATCCGCCAACCCATCCATCCACCCTGTGCTGGTATCTCGTCAAGTTATATTTTGCAACTCCTCCTGGGGCAGCAGATTAAGTAAAGCTAGTCTTGCTCCATCTTGCGGAGCCCCCATCAGTTCCTAGGAGAAACCTTTAATGGAAGGAAACCTCTAACCCACCCGAGCCCCACGCTCCATCTCTGAAGACGTTTTTACTCCTCCACCGCAGCTCTGAAATTCTCTGGACATGCATGCAACCTCTGTGATGTTATTTTGGGCCAATCGGTGAAGAGCGCAGCCTCCTGCATGCTCCGCCCAGGCAGCTCCGTCACCTTCACCTCAGCAGTGAAGCAGACTGCTTCCTGTGTGTGGAAAAAAAAAATTCCAAACTCAGTCTGCGGACACCGTCCAAAGCTCATGAGTGAAACCCCAGCTCAGAGGAGACTCGTCTCAGCTTCCTCGATTCTCAACCTCGTTCTTTCACTCAGCACCAGGGGGAGGTCGGGGGGATGGTGGGGTCAGAGGACACCTGAGACTGGTGTAGTTAGTCATACCTCGTACCCACCTTGCTGCACAAACCGTCGTAAAACGGTGCTTATACAAGTGTCATAAATAGGAGAAGGGCGTGTGTTGGTGTGTAACTATGAGACAATTTGTTTCAGGTCTTTTACAGAGCAATGCAAAAGTAGAGCAATGAAATACTTTTTTTCTCAGCAGTAATTAAAATAACGCCATCACTCTAAAAGAGACCCAGCCCTGCTCATAGGGCAGCAATATTTAAGAGCCTTTAAAAGCTGGCTGGGTAACGTGTTTCCACTGATCTTTTGATTTTTAGTTTATTTTCCGTCCAAGTTTAGGTTAGTCTAAAAATATGTTTTCATCAAAAATTATCGAGCCAAATTAAATGAAAGTACACGGACACATAAGAAGAGGAAGAAGCTTTAAACTGCACGTCTGGATCGTTTCCTTTAAAACTGTGAGGCAGGATAATGGATATGGTGAGGATTATTATTTATCTGAAGCACAACATCTGAGGGAAACTTGGAAATGTGCCTAAACTGTTTAAAATAGGAGACACCTGGCAGGTGCCCTAAAACACACCTGTGGCCGGCAGAGCTTCATCAGATGAGCGTCGTTTAATACAGAACGCAGACTGAAACCACGACGAGCTTAAGTCACACTTCCTGTTCCGCAGCCCCCAAAGACATAAAAAAGAGGAGAACTTGTGGCTCTGCGCCTCCTCCCTGCTCCTTATCTGTCTGCATTCAGAGCTGCGCCTCCTCGCTCAGTGGCCGCTCTGTAATTGGATTGTGCTGAAATTCAGAGACGAGGAGTGAGAACAGCGAACGGGTGAAGAGAAAGCGATGAGGGCGGCGGAGAGTTTCAAAGTGTGGGAGACCCCCGGGTGAGGGAGGGGTGGGTTTCACCAATTAGCTCGGTCACCAGGCCCCACGTTCCCAGACACTCTCACCGCCTAATCAAGTGGAGCTTTTGTCTCGTCTCTGAAAACTGTTTTCTGCTCTGAGTGCAAGAATAAAACGGAGGCCCTGCCGAGGCCGTCCGAGCGTAGGGGGGGAGTCACAGAACGACGCTAACGAGCCGACGACCTGGGCGATCGCACGCACGCACACACACGCACACACACACAAAAGGAGGTGGTATCCATTACTGAGGAGCAGGACACAACATCTACATTACACTGGCTGTATTGTAACACAACATCAGAAAACATGAACAGCCTGAATGATCACAGGCTCAAATTATTCATTAACCCTTTCCTGGTGAGTAAACGTGAGCCGCTGCTGCTGTGAGGAGGCAGCCGAGCGAGGCGCGCTCACATCCCCCGGCGTTTCACATGAAGGAGTTCGGGGTTAGAGCTGCGCTCACGCGGACCCCTTTACAAAGGACATACCGACTGTCTCAGAATAACGAGAAACGTCCACGAGGCAGCGCTCAGTGTGCAGCTCAAACACACCCTCCGTTTGTGTGGTAACCCGGGCGTGCACAGAGGTCGACGGGGGTTGGGGGTCTGTACCTGTGCCCTCCTCCCTTCAGACTCGGGCTTGATCTGCACGTTCACACTTTACTAGATCACACCTGAGATCACAGACCCACCTAAACGCAGCAAACTTCATCATGTTTATAAGATCAGGGTCACACACGGAAATCTGTGAAGCCGCCTTTATTCACCACCAACAACCATCCGCACCGCCCCAGTAGCTCAGAGTGGCTCACAGCGACCGACAGCACAAATAGTTCAATAATTCAGTTATCGGCTCCCCAACCTCCACTAATCCTTCACATGTCAATAATTAAAAATGAACACACACACACACACACACACACTCTCCGAAGAGCAGAGGAACAAAAGGAAAAGCCTCCACAGAAGCAGCTCTTTGTGTGTTTCACTCATGGACTCGGGCCAAAGAGCTCGACCTGCAGTCTGACGGAGGCTCACTCTATCACTCTCACTCTCTAACACGTGACCAACCCAACGAAGACTCCTTGGCCAGCAGCTTCCCCTCCTGTCTCTGCTGCACCTTTTCTCACTCTCATTTTGGAAGTAAGATTTCTTCTTTCTCGTGTGTGTGTGTGTGTGTGTGTGGTGGTGGTGGGGGGGGTGACCTCTCTCTCTCCATTTTTCAACAAAAACGAAACAAAACCAAAAAAACCTGAAAGGTCTGCACAGCTCTCACGTTTCAGCGTCCGGGGCTTATGCAGAGCCGCTGAATATTCACGGGATCGTTCATCCTCAGATTCTCATCAGAGCCAAACAGCGAGCCCCGTTTTAAAAGGACGACGGCTAATCCCACTGAAATCTGCCAAAAACCCACAGTCTCAAAATCACTGTTATTACAAGGGACGCCCCCACCCAGTTATTACCACCGTTTATTAATAATGATATTTATATTATATTATATTGATATATTAACAATTATACATAACATTTCTGACAGCAATCAGCAAAACATTCAGACTGAAATGAGCTTTCAGTTCAGTTCAGTCTTATTTATATATTGTTCCAAATCACAACAGCAATCGCCTCGATGTTTATCTCATAGAGACCCGACAATCAGACGAGCTGCTGACAGCGAGCACTGCCAAAGGAATATCGCATTTTTAAAAAGTTTTTAAAAATTATTATTTTATATTATTTATAATATATATTTTTTAATGTAACGCAGATTTTTTTCCAAAAACCTAAATTATTCATTAATATATATCTCTAATAACTAATAAATAAAACAGGAAGGTTTTAAAAAATATAAAACTTTATAAAACATTAGTAAATGATTTTACCTTTATAAAATTATCAGTAAAATATTAATTACAAAATACATACTTGTATTTGTATAAAAATATACCAAAATTAATTTACTATCAAAAATTATCATCTGAGAAAAGTGTGAATTAATTTGAAAACATCTCCTTATTCCAATAAAATTTATCACTGCAACAATAATAAATAAATTCTTCTAATGATCAGTTTATGAAAACATTTGTACACATTTGTAATATATTTTACAATATTTTAAAAACTATTAATTAATAGTAATTATTACTGCAACGTGTGATTTAAATTGAAAACATTAATTCTACTAAAAATTAAATTTTAACAGGATGTGTGTAAAAAATGTTTTGAAACTAATTTTATGTTAAAAAAACAAAACAAAAAAAAACAAACAAACAAATATTGGACGTCTGTGTTTTTCTTGTTTCTTGCTGACGGTGAAACTAAAACGGAGAAAGAAGAAGAAGACAACGTGGCGTTGCTCTGACCCTCTTTTTCTTCTTCTCCTCCTTCCTGTATTTTTCAGCAGCCATACGGTGCTCTGGAGTTTCTCTCCTTCCACCATCTGTGGAGAGTTTCCCTGCAGACGCTCACAGCTGTCCTGGTTCACGTCGACGCTGGCTTCACACACAATGGGAGTGTGTGTGTGTGTGTGTGTGTGTGTGTGTGTGTGTGTGGGAGGTTTTGTGGGGGTTTTTTGGCATGAAACTCTCCCTCAGCCTTTCACGATGGGCGGACACAAACACTCACTCACACACAGACGCACTCTCACTCACTCACACACACGCAGGAAGTTTGTTCACAGATTCAGTAGATTCAGGATCATGTTCAGGGGTTAAAGGTGAACCTGGGCTTTGTTTTGGGGCTGCCGTGATCTCACGTGTCGCACAGCTCGTCTGTTTTTACTTCCTGTCTGTGCAGGAAACACAGAAATATCCACGAAGATCAAAGCTGGCTCGGTTTTAGACACGAGATGATCCGTGCACACACACCCTCACAGTGTTTTTTTTTTTGCATGATTCACGGTTCACAATCAGCTTCCTCCTCCTCTGAAACATGCCGTTTCAGCTCCTTTTATATCCGATGGCTGGATTGTTATTTGCAGAATGACTGAAAATATTTAAAAATAGTATCTGTAAAATATTAATTTGTTGTAAAAAATGTAAACTGGTGATGTATCCAATTCTGATTTTAAGTCTGAGCCAACAGCTGCCTAAACTGTGTAAAATATATTTAAAATGATCCAAAATTATATTCTTGTAATGAGAGTTAAATCCTCAAAGTAAAAATTGTGAAGATGTTTTTTTAAAAAGTATTATATTATATTATTTTTATATTTTCATTCTTAAAACCCTGATGAAACAATAGAAATATTAAAATACGCTTGAAAAGAAAATGAGCAGAAAAGCTTCAAATTAAACATCATCCAAAATAATTATTGGAGTTTGGTGTTTTTCTTTCTCCTGTTATCTCTGCTCGGAGGCAAGACTCCAGTACAGTACACCTGCCTACATTCCCCATCATGCACCTGCAATGCTGGCATTGGGTGGGAACCTTTGACCTCGGGTAAGCCTGACTTTTCCCGCTGCCGTGTTTGTCGTCGCTTCTCTGGCAGGAAGTTGCTTTTCTTCTTGCAGAAATTTCCCAGCTTGAATTTTTTCCTGTGAAGCTTCGAACAAAAACGCTGAACAGGAGCCAGACTCCATGTTGGCATGGAGTCTGGACCGCCGAGGGAGGGGGGCCTCTGCCAAGGGGTCCCTGTTGCTGTGGACTGCCAACCCCCCTCCCTGCAGCCCGTCAGCCCCTCCATCGGGTGGAGGAGTGAGGTGGGGGGGTATTAGTAAAAGACACAAATCACGGCCGGCAGCGCAGCCACATTCCTGCAGGACGACCTCCGCAGAAAGACAGCCGAGCTGACCTTTAGAGGACCGGGAGAGGAGGAGGAGGAGAGGAATGTTCCTGAGAGGAGAGAGGAAGAGCAGGAGGAGAAGAAAAGGAGGAACAATGGAGACAGACGCTCTGTGACAGAAGGATTTACAGACAAGAAGAAAGGTCCTGCTTCTTTAACTTCTTCCTCTCCTTCCTTCTGTCTCTGACCTCCTCTTCCTCCATTTGCTCCTTCCTGCTCCTCCCCTCGTCTCCTCTTTTTATGCATATCACATGCCCATCTCCTGTACATAAGTCAAGAACGGAACCAGTGACATCACACTGGTTTATGGACAGTGTACTGTAGGGCTTTTGTCTGGAAATATAAGTCTCCCTGAGGCGAGTGCTGTTGTGATTTATCGCAATATAAATAAAGCTGAACTGAATGTCTTTATTTTCATCCTCCTGTCAGCTGATTGGGCAGTGTCTGTGTTGAATTATTACTTTTCTATAGGTTTATCATTTCTAATCTGCTCTTTGTGCTTTTAATCTCTAATCTGACCTCACTGGTAACCAACCTCATGGAGGAGTTCCAGTTCAGACACCAGAAACGAACACAGCAGGAGGCGGAGAGCGGTGCCTGTGTGTGTGTGTGTGTGGCGCTGTGAGATCACAAACATGTTCCAGGCTGGAATATCAGTAGAGAGCGCAGCGTTGACACTACAATTTAAACCGGATTACCTGACTTTACAGAGGGATCAGCTGATATCTGCTTCGCTGCAAGGGGGAGGAGGGGGGAGGAGCAAACAGCTCGCAGCCTAAAAACTGTTCACGTTTCCATGCCACGAAACATCTCGGCACTGTTTTATTCCAAACTTCAGATCTGCTGATTCACAGTTGTCCTCAACATCATTGTCATCATCATCACTGTACATGATGTTGTACAAAACACCAAAACACCAGATCAATGAAACAACTGTTTTTTAAAAAGATCAGTCCAGATGATCACTGTTTTTATTCACTGGGGTCAGTATCCTGTGCAAGGAAGCCGGAGCCTGGAGAATGACCTGCTCGTCCTCCAGTCACCACATGTCAGACACGACTGTAAACACAAAAACTTCATACTAAAAAAATAAAAGAGCTGCTGTTAAAATCCACTGATTTTTAATATTTAACTCAAACCAAGTTCTTTAATTGCTGAAATAAGAACAATAAAATGTCTTGATGCATGCTCAATCATCCAGGTAAGTAAATCCCAAAAGGTTGAAACCCCTTAGTGATCCCGTATGTGTCAGGAGTATCGGAACAGTTGAGACACATTTTTTCTAAACACTGCTTCTCCATGGCTTTTAAACCTCAAAACATGCTGCGCCAAAAATTGTTCAACCCCAAGGATTGGGTCCCCTGACACAAACAGAGTAATATAGTGTACGCTGTTAAGTGCCAGGAGGAGTGCCAGGATTTATACATGAGGGAAACCAAACAACCTCTGGCGAAGCGGATGGCACAACGCAGGCCACCTACAGGCCAGTGGACACTCTTTCAATGATGAGGATGTACACATCCTGGACAGGGAGGAACGCTGGTTTCAGCGGGGAGTCAAGGAGGCCATTTATGTGAAAAGGGAAAGACCATCTCTGAATCGAGGAGGGGGCCTAAGGGTACATCTTTCGCCATCTTACAATGCTGTGATTGCAGCCATTCCCCAACTCTCTGTGAATGGTACTCACGGCGATTGATCAGTGGTCTTTGATCAGTGATTGTTGATCAATGGTCATGAGAATTTCCATATTAATGATCTGACCTCACAGCCCATTGTTCATTCAGTGGGCTGGTTTCAGTTATTGTGCAAATGTACTGTTTATAAGGTTTGGGAAACCCGCAGTCAGCTAAGACTGAAGAAGGCACTTGGATGAGTGACGAAACATTTCTCCCATTAAAAATGCTATGTCCAGATGAACAGAATCAACCTTTTGGGACGAACAATAAAAATAATCTTGATTGTGGTTGTTGCAGTAATCACTCAGGATCCAAGTAAATACGATCTGAGCACGCTCAGTAGGGGCGATTTCTCATATTTCCATATTTGAGGCAGTAACCATGAAGTCGTCTCCTTTAGCAGATTAAACTTAGACGCAAGACGAAGGCTCCCCAGGTCCACGCGGTGACGCCGTTTTTAAAGCTTCTCGTAACTTTCTGCACGTAACTTTCAGAAAAAAGTTTGTTCTTCTTCCCAGAGTGTTTTTATGAATGAGCCCCGCTCGCTCTGTGTGTGTGTGTGTGTGTGTGTGTGTGAGAGAGAGATGCAGCAGTCACAGATGTGGATGCTGGGTGAGGGTTCGAAGTGTGTGTTGCTTGGTTGGCGGTGGGTCGGGGGTGTTTCCTGCGGTCACAGTGTGTACTTCAGGAACCACATCAGAGCGTGTGGTTTTACGGCGCGTTAAATGGCTCCATATGACGAGCGCAGAGCAGCCGCAGGAAGAGAAAGAGAAGAAGAAGAAGAGGAGGAAACATAAAGCATATGTAAGAGGAGACAAGGGAACACACACAGTAAGTCTCCAGATTTAGTTTTCCTCAGCGCAAAGGAAACACACACACAGACACAGGTCACTAACTTGTTTTTCTGTGTTTAATTTCACCCTAAATGGAGACAGAAAGGTGCTGAGAGCGCTACGCCTTCACATTAAAGGGTTATTCTGCTTTATTGCAGCTGCTGTGCGTCTCCGGGTCAGACGGACTCTGAACACCTCCAGCTTCAGCGGAAATGCTCCGATTCTGCAGACACACATTAGCCACCTGGAATGGACCGAATCACAGACTTATTCATCCGCCAGTCCTCCACGTGTAAGGCGGATTTACTGGAAGCAGGATGACGCTTGGAGGAACGAGGCAGAGAGCTGTCAAGAGAGAAATGCCGCCACACAGAGCGAGCAACAGACGCCTGCTTTAATACAGCCTCCACAGCACCACCTACGTAGGAAGAGTACGGTGATGGCGTCAGCTTCAAGTGTCCAGTCTCCTCCTGATCTGTGTGTCAGGGAAGCATCATCCTTCAAGGCTGAAAAATGAAGCGGTCAGGACACAGAGTCCAATTTCAATGTCTTTACCATAATCAGAAACCGTTCAGATCAAACACGCACTCAAGGTTTGACGGCGGCGTCTGCAAGTTTGGACTTTAAATAAAGTTCTGGCGGTTCTGAACATCTCGTGTGTGTGTGCGTGTGTTTGTGTGTGGTTAAACTAAGATGGCGTCCGGTGTGTGGCGTAGGCTGAGGCTGCTCAGACCTGTGGTAACGAGTTCAGAGATGAAGCTCCAAATCTCTTTAAGAGCTCAGGAGGACGGAGGAAGTGGGTCACACATCTTCACACACACACACACACACACACACACACTCTTTCTGTTTACTTGGTCTGAGCCCTGCGGGGTTGTTTAAGGTGACAGCGAGCGGAATATCTGACCCTCCTTGTTTCGTACGACCACCCGGCGGCTCGTTATCTTCCCGACACACAAAAATCCTCCTAAGAAGGACGACGTGACCAATCAGAGAAGAGACACGAACAAAGTCTGCGCTCGGCACAAACTGACCGAGAACACCAGAAAAAAAAACAGCATCAGCTGATCACGTTCTTAAAACAGGCGTGCCACACGCTCTGTTATTGCATCCAATATGGCCGTCAGCACTGGGTGGGCAGAGCTGTGGGGTTAATGATTATTGCATGAACAGACGTGTTTGTGGTGCAGCAGAGGTTAGTGCGATAAAGACAATAAAATCCTGTCAGGTTTTAGGTGGATGACCCCGCCCAGGTCTGATGCTGACTCTGGAGCATTGGGCTGCAGATGAAGGGCGGCGCCATCCGAGGTGCTGGCCGCGGTTCGCCGCAGAGCCTCAAGCTTTACTGTGAAAGTTCTTCTATTAGACTTTTATGATTCCATCTCTCTAATTGTGTTTAATCGCCTTTACTGCTCACATAAATATTATCCATCTGTAATAACCGTTAACGCCGTTATTCCCGCCTGCGACGGCTCTAAATCTCACAAACCGCTGCTCTCGACCTTTTTTCACCTTCTGTCCTCCATGCCGCCCCCCACTCCAAACCGCCCCCCAGCTCCATGTGCGCTCAACTGGCTGCTAATCAGGGGCTGACATGTTTATCCTGGAGGTCAAACGGCCCAATGATGGGGGTCACGACCCCGACGTGCTGACCTCTGACCTGCCAGCACGTGTCGATCCTTCCTGTGTTGGTAACACCCACTGCTGCCACCCCCGTCAGCGAGCTCACACATCAGAGGGGTGGGGGGAGGGGTCTATGGGACCTCTAACCTTCCAAAAGTTGCATAGGTTTGCGTGTGTCTGTTCTGTGTGTTCACAGCGAGCCGAAGACCGTTAATTTGAAAAGCTCCACCTGTTGAGGACCTTCCTGCCGGGCTGTTTGGAGGACGTCCAGCTGTAAGATGTGGGCGGGCTCAGCTTCCACGGTTTGGTTACAGTTGAGACTTTCTAAAAGCCGAAAAAACGGGCTTCTTATGGGCCAGTTCTTCTACGCACAGAGCTTCACCCAGCAGGTTTCTGCTGTAACTGCCCAGGGATGGTTCGGCATGTAGCCAGGAATCCAACCACCAACCTTTTTGTGAGCAGACGACCTGCTGTACCTCCACTGTCTCATTTTCCCGATGCGTTCCAGGCCTGAACATCTGGGACTTTTAATAACGATCCAGTTCCTGCAGCGTGGCTTCAGCAATCTGCTTATATCAAGTCTAGTAGATCGTCTGTACTGTGAGGACCAGACTGCTAATAAAATCAATACATCCAAATAATCAATAATTAGCATTTATTAGTAATATAAACTGATCAGAATGATGTCTTTCACTGACTGTCCCTGCTGTGATCAGAGCTCAGTGTGGGACTCTTTCCTCCTTTCCCTGCTTCGAGTGTGCCTCCTCGCACACAGAGTGGAGCAGGAAGGATCCAAATATGAATCCATCGTCTTACCGAGCGTCCCAGACCGTGCTGCACCAAGCGCAGGCGTCAGCTGCATTTTACAGTCGAGTAGACGACAGTAACACCACAAACAGGCGTGAAACGTGTCCACACTGCTGACTACTTCCTGTTAGCTGTGCTCGCTCTAATGAGGCTGGCATGAACGGACACACAGAAGCGAGCGAGCAGCTTTCAGAGTCCGGACTGGACCAAAACCTGGAGACCTGTGTGAGTCTAAGGCTGCAGTTTAAAGTGGATATAAGCAAAGGTTGTCATGTGATAACTGACTGCAGCCAACCAATCACTCGCACCTCCAGGCTGCTAACACAGCAGACACCGAGCAGGCGTGCTCAGAGGACGCCTCCTGTCAGCAGCAGGTGGAGGTGAAGGTGGAGTTCAGCTTGACGTCAGTGCTCGTCTCTTTGAAGTCTCTGCTGCGCCGCACTCTGAGGATTAAAGAAGAAATGGTTTGGCGCACGCTGCCGTTTCTACGGGCAACAATGTTGGCCCCCACCCCAAGTCAGCGTGACGGGGATGAATTTAATTACCCCCTCGGACTGCCCTGACAGACCCCGCCTCCGGCCCCACGAGCCACGAGGTCAGCCCGCCTTCACATGGCTTTTAATCGATGCCGTCGCTCCGGAAAAGCTTGGTCGTCTTAAACGAGAGGCCGGACGAAACCCGATCCTCCCGCGGCGAGGGAGGAGCGTCATCCCTCCTCACCTCGTTCAAAGGATTCAAAGCCCTCACAGCTCTGTGTGGTGAAAGTTTTTCAAAATAAAAGCTAAATTTAGCTGATTTTGAAGAGCTACCACCGTTCTCGCCGCAAATGATCCCCCTCTGTGTTTGTGACGGTGGCGAGCGGCCGCTCCGCTCAAACAAAAACCTCACTGAGGGTTTCATGCTCGCTGCCAAGAATCAGAGCCTTTCCCCTCAAAATAAAACCGCGACCGCAGCCGCCTCCAGACTCAAGGAGGCTCAGTGTGAAGCTGCACAGCTGATCAGCGAGCGCACAGTGGAAACATACACAGGCGAGGCAGGCGAGGCGATGTGGACGGAGGCGTGCAGAATGGGCGCTCTCTCTGGGCTCACAGAGGCTTCAGTCTGAGAGAGGAAATGATTGTAATTAAGCTTCAGGGACGGAGATCTTTCCGAGCCCTCGGCTCGGGCCGTTTGTGCACGATGACGGATCACAGCTGAGAGCTTACCGCCACAAAAACACGAGACTGAGGCAAAACCTGCAAAAACAACTGTTTCTACTCATGTCTGCCTCAAAAAATCCACTTCAAGTCCCAAAAACTAAAGAAAGAAAGGAGGAAAGAATTCATCCAGTCACAACTTTAACCAGGAAATCAGAGTCAAGAAAATGAAGTTTTTAAAGCTGACTTTTTCTCCTTGTCGTAGAAACCAGTTCCCAAACAGCCACTAAATGCACCTGCAGTTCAAACTGTGTCTCAGCCACCGAATGTAAAGACTGAACTCTGAAATTCACCAGAATTTAACCTGACCTCAGAAACGTTTGGCTAGAAACGGCTGTTTTTCACTCAGGCTCTGAGGCCTCTGGAAATCAATCCGCTGCTGGAGGAATCTGAAAGTGGGCCTGGCGGATAAATCTGAACTCAGGAGCTCCAACAAACTTAGAACAAGCTCGGTGCCAAATATTCAAACTGGCTGCCAAACATCTCCTCTGCGTGCCTCTGCCACCGCTCGCTGCTGCTCTCTGGAATATTCCAGCCAGCCAAATTATTTTCCCGTGGAATCAGTCGGAAATCGGAAACGTGCTGAGCAATCGCTCCGGAGATAATTGTGTTTTTTCTGTGCCAGCTTCACCCCAAAAGCACGCCGAGCTCTGCTCACGCCGGCGTCTCCGAGTTTCCTCTGACTTGTGCTTTGGTGACGAAAAGACGAGTGTCTGCCGGAGATAACACGCTGATCTGCTTTAAAACTGAGAGCAGGGTGTGCTTTCATCCCCAGACAAACAGAGCAAATTCTATCAGCTCACAACTAAACAATCTCATATTTAAACCTCTCAGGAATGCAAACAGAGCAGATGTCATCCCACAAACTGTGCACAAAGCACAAAATGTAATATCTGTGCATTCAAGGCTGGAAAACTCTGATATTTGTTAGGTCGTGTCACCAAGCAAAAGGGAAATGGACTTCCCAACATGTGGTTAACGTCGTGAAAGGGTCTTAGTTTAGGACTAAGCTAAAGTAAGACGGGACTGAAGTCTAACAGCAGCACTCGGGAGACTAACTGTGGTCTCCTGAGTGAAAGTCCTCAGATATAACACCACCAACCCGCTTTCTGGGTTTACATCATGCATCCATCAACAAGAGTGTTGGGGGGAAAAATGTCGATACAGAACAGGACTATTAGGATATTATACAGAAACATATTATACAGGTATTTTTTAAAAATAAATTAAAATACTACCAACAAGAGGACTCATCTGAGGTAAGGTTAGCCAAGCAAACGGAAATCAGCTAAACCGACAAAGCTCACAGCTCAGTCACACGAGTAACGATGGGATGGCGACAGATCTGTGATATCAGTTAATCAGTGTTTTCTGAGACACACACTGCTGACTGATTGCAGACTGATTTTCTTATGGCAACATTTGCAGCAGGTTTTAGTGACACTGTTAGTTTCCTTGACGAGCTCTTTTTGCAGCAAAAATAAATCATCATTGTCTTCATATATCATTATCTATCATAACAGACTGACAAAGTTTAACTATGACGACATTTGAAAAAAGGTGATAAATAAAAATAAATTTAATACTGTAATACTCTGTGTATTACAACATGTTAAAAGTAGTACTAATATCACAGCAATATCTAGTATCATGAGGGAAATATTGTGATAATATCATACCGTGGGGTGATTCGACCTTTAGCCATAAAGTCAAAGCTCAGCTATGATTGTGGCTAATCAGCTGCAGCCTGCCTGCAGATGCTGCACACCTGCAAGCCGCTTAGAAACCCACCTACACCTTAAGTCCTGCTTCACCTCTGAAACGTGTGCTGGGCCTGCACATTTGGGGCACATTTAGCTTTGAGACTAGGCCGTTTCATCAAAGAACAGCTTCCAGAGATGCATTCATTAATCAGCTAAAGCCTTCCTTCAACAAACAAGTTCATCTTTGAAAGCTGTGAGAGTCAGACCAAACAGCGATCAGGTGGGCTAAGCCAAAACTAGCACAGCATTAACGTTCAGAGTGCAGACAGGAAACCCGCCGTCCCGTGTGGATCCATGCAAAGGAACTCGAGGACAAGCTAGCTACCTGTAAAGTCTGTCATCTCTCCGAGTCTTTCCCACAATAAAAACCATATAAATTTCATTTCAGGGAGATCATTTCTGTCTTCCACTAAAGGAAGACCACTGCAGTGAAACTGCAAGGTGTCAGCAGCTAAATGCAGTTTAAACTACATGACAGACACATTCTGTCTTTATTAGCCAAACTGATGCTGCCACAGAAATACCAAACATGTCCACAGCAAATTTAGAGAAACCAGCATCCAGCACCTGA
>VUQG01008711.1:1901-14818 GCA_015106755.1 Etia nguti | reverse complement strand
CTCACACCCCGCGCAGCAGCACCCACACACACACACACACACACACACACACACACACACACACACACACACACACACACACACAAGCAGCAGGAGAGGCGGCTTACCTGCATGAACGAAGTAGGCCAGGTAGAGATCCAGCTCCTTGACTGAAACTCCAATGTGATGCGGCTGCACGCACAGGCTGGGGTTCGAACACTGAGGAGACTTTACCAGCCTCTCCCCGTCAGTACTTTCGAGGGGAATCCCTTTGAATAAAATCACCATGACCAGGTCCAGCCGCCACACTTTGTCCGCCTGGCGCAGGCAGTCAATCCTCCTCATCTTGCCCTTCTGGTCGGGGTTGGACAGCACGCAGCACGGCGCCTTCTTCCCCGTCACCGTCAGCACAAAGTCCTCCCTGAACTCAGGCCGGATGTCCTTGCGCAACTTGGCCAGGAGGCGCGACGCCCACTTCTGTTTGACTTCGGGCTTCTCGCTGAGCAGCTCGTCCTTTACGGCGCGCTCCTCCTCCTTGGACATGCGCTTCTCGTGCTTCTTGAAGTACTTCCTCTTACGGGCCTGCAGGTTGAACCATGTGTATGCGAAGGCCCGGACGTGGGGCAGCAGGGCTTCGATGAAAGGATGGAATTCATCCTGAGGGACAGAGACGGGGGACACGGTGAGCGGCAGTTGACATGTCACGTGGCCACATACAGCCTTTAAACATTATAAGAAAAATGACGACTGAAGCACCGGCTAACGAGAATGTTACAGATGCAGCTTTAAGTGAAGCTTTTCGTGTTGTGTTTGGGTGATTGTTAAAACTCAGACCTCCAAAAACAAAGCGTATGTCTCAGCTTCATAATAACACGAAGGATAGTAAGAAACATGCAGGCGTGTGCTGGTTAAAGAAGGAAACGAACAACAGCCTTTTGCGTTAACATCGACCCATCCATCCTCCCCGACCTCCACCCTGAGCCTCCTCTGTCTGTCTGTCAACTCATTCCTTCTGCTGTCATCACAAATACTGCGATAGAGAGCTTCACATAAACGTACTCGTGTCAACCAGAGAGGTTAACAAAGGGTCCCCTTCAGCTGGTGTGAATTTAGAAAAATGATTTTATTAGGCAGGATTGGAGATCAATTTAACAAAATCCTCTGAATGTCTCTTTGTGCATCATTCTAGGACATGTTTCACAAAATTTAGCTTTAACAACCTGCAGTCAAAAAGCCTGCAGGGAGCAATGTAGTGAGGCTGAGGAGCTGTTAAAAACCTCTTAATTATGTGTTTTAAAAATACAACTTTCCAGACGTGGATGTTCGTATTTGGAACATAATCAAGTATCTGCACCACAGAAAAAATAATAGAATATTTCTCCAAATTTTAATTTGCAAATTGGGAACAATGGACAGGAATAAGAAAAGAAACGAGAAAACAAAAAATACTGTAAGAAGTAAAAGTGGAAGGAAAATAAGGAGGAAATTATTGAGGAGGGAAAAATCTAAAAAGGAAAATATGAAGAAAAGTAGAAAATATAAAAGAGTTCAGCCTGCAGCTTTAAATTCAAACCCGTCCTCAACTCTGTGACATGAAAAAAAACACACTGCCGAGCAAGCGGCGGGAAGCCCAGCACTGGGCCGCGTTCCTGCACACGCTCCGTGCGCACCGCGAGAAGGATTACAGCTGCATTAAAGGTGCATTATGTGGCTTTTGGCTAGTGAGCATGGTGCAGTTAACAAGGTGGGAATACGGTTAGACAGCATGTCGTGGATTAGACCCAATATGGGGCGGGTTACACCTGCTCTGTGCCGGGTTTCTGCAGGCCGACTAAGGTTCTGCAAACCACAGCGCACAAACACGAGAGGAGGAGGAGGAGGAGGAGGCGGCTCAGCTTGGCCGCCTCAGGTTTCAGGGAGCAAAGCTGCACAGAGCACACGGAGCCCACACCTCCTCCTCCCGTCTGCCAACACAATAAAGACGAGAAAGCCTCCAAAACTCAGAGACCTCTGACGCACAGCGGGCCCAGCTAGGACTAACCCAGGCTGCAGATGTGGCCACATGTGGTCTGCACTTTGATCTCGGTGAGGTGAGCGGCAGCGATGCTCCAGCTGTTGATTTTTAACAGTTGAATTTGATGAAAAATCATTTTTAGACGCAGCTTTCTCAGATCTGTTCATTTCACGGTTTCAAATTTTACCTGCTGTAAAATCTCAGAGCTTCAGTAATGACAGTATCCTGCCTAACCATCACAAATAGTCAAACATTTTCTCACTAAACCTCCTCAAACACAAGCAACCATCCACCAGGCCAGCAGCAACCAGTTCAGGGCTGTGATTGCTTCATGAATCCCACCAAAAACAACTTTTCCTTCCGGACTAAAACACGTTCGAGTAAAAAGTGCAGATCTGTCGTTAACGGGGTGAGCGCGTGGCTTCCTCCTCAGACGAGCAGCGGACTCAAACCCAGAGTCTTTGTACTGATGGCGATAATGAGCCCAGAAATAAACAGATGCCGTTTTTAGATTTAAGAAAATCACCGTCAGGTAAAAGTAATCTGAGTACAGGACGTGTGGCTGTTTCACACGTGGCGATGAAACCACTGCGGTCACATTCTGAACTGCAGTTTCTAATTTATTCGTTTTTTACAGTTTTTATCAGCATCGAGCTGATTTAAGAGCAGCGTGTGAAAAAACTCCACAGGCTGAAAGACTTATTTTATTTACAACACATCAGCTGATTTTTATTATTGTTTGTTATTTACAGAGCCTAAAGGTGTGTGCGGGGCTGGTTGGAGGCAGGGCAGCAGGTTCAGGTGTGAGCTGATTAAACAGGTGAAATCAAAGTGTCCAAGAGCACGGATGAAAAACTAACTACTGCTGTGCTGCTTCTCGGGGTTTGGACCCTCGTCTGTGGTGCCGCTCAGAGAAAACCTGTCATTTCACTTTGTTTCCATCTAAACACAGACGGCCGTGAAGGAAAACAGCAGCAATGGCGTGGAAGAAGGAAAATATCATCCCGGGGAAGCAGACAGACAGAAAATGTCTTCATGGAACATTTTTGATTCGGATCAAACCCCTTGGAGGCCCAGAGCGCCTCCTCCTCCTCCTCCTCAGCCACGTACTGAAAAAGAAAAAAGCTCTATTCATAGATCAAAGCGGCTTGCACACATCTCGATACGTGTGAATGCCTCCAACCGGGTGGCATCTGGACACCGGCTCACAGCTGTGCGCAAGCCCCACAAACCCGCTTTCTTTCTTCAGAGCCGAGCTGCTTCGCAGGAACTCGAGCCGTGGAGTCCCTGAAAGCTGTAGCGCATTATTATCATCATTGTCCTGAACCAAGTCTGATCCAAGAGTCCACCTGTAGCAGCTCTTTGACTCTCTCCTGCCTCAGTGACAAGCTCCTGTAGCACTGCATGTTCACAAGCAGCCATCACAGCTGATTTCAGAGCATACACACACACATGTCCGAGTGAACCAGGATGTCCTGGGGTCTGACCCGATTCTCCTCCGGACCCGGAGACTGTGTGTTTGAGCGCAGCGTGCAGGAAACTGTTAATTACATTCATTTTAAAGTAGAAAATTTCCAATATATCTGCACTCGTTCAGAGCAGAGTGCTTAGAAAGCAAAAAGTGGGAAGAGTGGAATTGTGACCCGAACCCCCCCCCCCGCATCATCTCAGTTTAAATCACAATAAATACAACAACTCTTTTATCCTACAGGAAACCGTCACACTGAACCAACGACAGCTTCTGGTCTGCAGCTCGAAACTCATTGGTTCCCTCTGCAAACACAAACACATTTTGTGGGATTTTTCCAGATAAGCAGGATTGAAATCTGGATTTTTGGGGCCTACTTTCAGCAGGGGATTAATATGTTTGTAGGATCAGTGCACACTGGGTGCTCAACATTAACACTCAAACTGTTTGGTTTGTTAAAAGAAGAGTTGGGGTTGGGCTGCAGGTTCGGGGTTAAACGTATAGAAACCAAAGTTTTCCAGCTGGGAATCAGAGCCGTGTTAAACCAGGAGCTCGGAGCGCTGCCTCCGAAGAGGAAACTGTATCTCCAGGCTGTGCATCAGAGCGCCAGCTGCACGCCTTTTTTTCATACAACACTGCTCGCCCTCCCTTCTCAGAGGCTGTGAATACAGCACATTGTTTCTGGTTGGAGACGATCCAGGCGAGCGGCTTCGTCTCCAAAGCGCCTCCAGCAGCTCTGCGGCCGACCTGCAGCCGCTCTCCGAGCCCGGCTCTCACCGCAGGATGGCCCTTTGTCTGCAAGCGTCCTCAGGCGCTTATTAGGACGCCGAGCGACTGCTGGATGGGCGATGTGCGCTCTCTCGCTCTCTCTCACACACACACATTCCACAGCGGATCTGCAGCTCGCTGGCTCTGGATGTTCGCCGAAGCCACATACCAACATTCCTCACAGCCCAGTGCAACGTTTCAGCTTCCTGAGCCGCTCACACCGGCTCCACCGCCGCTTCCTCCACCGCCTCTTCACACTCCGCCCGCTGCAAACAAAATCCCACTTAACAAGTCACTCGCTCTCAGATTGAGCCTGAAAACAGGCCGGCATAATCCCTCCTGTTCTAAGGAATGTTTGCTGTCCTCAGACTGAATAATCCTGCGGCGCTCCTCGCAGAACTCCTGCCGCCGTTTTTCTGGGGTTTTTAGAGGTTTACTTCAGTCTCTCTGCTGCAAATATTTTAAGCCACAAAACAAAGAAAATTCAGACGTTCAGCGTGTCGGGAAAATCACCGGCATGCTGAAGCCAGGCATCGGGGCTCCCCACAGCCTCATGTCCATGTTTGGATGGATTTGAATAAGTGAAACTAGTGCTGAGAGTTGAATAAATCTCTGCGCTTTGTTACTGAACGTGTTATAAATCAGACTCATTAAAAATCAAACAACATGCTGATCAATTTGTTTGAGCTGCAGGGAATTTTTCAGCTTCCTTGAAACATAAAATTCCCAGTTGGAGGTAATCTGGGTGCCGTTCCCGCCTCCTGAATCTTTCTCCCTGTAATTTGACTTTTTGGGTTTGAGCTGATTTGTGCTGAAGCAGCCGGCTGCGCTGCAGCTCAGCGCTGAATGAAAGGCCGCCCGGCCGAAGTGGGTTTCTTTCTTCGTCTCTCTCGGCCTTTTTTCCCTGCAAGGGGAGAGCAAGCACAGGCCGAGGCTTGCGTCCCCCCCTGCACCTCAGTGACAGATATAATGGGCTCCGGGTAACAACAACCCCCTGAATCATAGTCATTTAGAGGAGCAATAACGCTAATCCCCCCCCCCACTGCCACACTGAGGGAATTATCGGCCTGTCGTCTGAGGCCCGGCGGACCTGCCGACGCTCCGCTGCGAGCGCCCGGGGACCGACAGGAAGAGTCTCACCAATCAGTGGGTTCGATCCCCCTCATACCAACTCAAAGACAGCACGTTCCTATTAAACCGGCCACACACACACACACACACACACACACACTCCTGCTTTATGCTTTGGGGATCTGATGGTGTTGGATCCTCCTGACGCAGGTTTGGGAAGTCCAGCTGTTCGGACCCTTTAGCTCTGACTTTACTGAGAAACAGATAATAATATTTTGATTTTTATATTTTAAAAACGATCAAAAAATCTGCTGCTTTTTAAAATTTTTTTATTCTCTTTAAATCATCGACCTGGAACTACGCACAGATCTGAGCTGTTTTTCTTTAAAAGAAGTTAAATGTTCGTCCAAACCACCGAGGAGAAATATACAAATTTAATCACGTCGTAAATGACCAAAACATTTCACGTGAAGCGCCCTCCCGTGGCCGGCGGGCAAAAACAAGCCATTTACATCACCTCCAAACGAATTTCAAAGAATTAAATATCCACAAAGAAATTTCAGATTCAGACTGAACACAGACAAAACTTTAACATTTAAATTAATTTTTTACATTTAAATTTGGAGTTTTCCCCCGTTTCTCTCTCTCTGTCACACACACACACACACACACACAGTTGTCAGAATATTTCCCTGAAACAAAAATAAAAAGCTGAATATTGAGATGAATCAAACACACGTTCACACTGAAACATTTAACCTCTGAGCAGGATTTGTAAAAACCGACAGTCTGCTGATTATTGGTTTTACCGCCCGGTAATCAGATTACACGTAAAGCTGCTGCAGATTCACCCACAAATAAAACCGGAGTCCGAGAACGAAGGCGACAGGGCAAACACGAGCACGCCTCACGTTCATTCACAGCCACGATCAATAAATCCTCTGATGAAACTGATCATCCAGAACTAAACCTGCGTTTTCTCTGCGCCTCATACACCAGAGCTTCTGTTTGGAGCCTGAAACACGTCCACATAATTCTACTCTCACCTCTGACCCTGAACGCAACCCCGCAGGAGCGAGCGGCTGGCGGCACACGGCCCCGCAGAGCCCCGCACAGCCCCGCGCGGACCGGCGGCGGGACTCAGCGCGCTCAGCCTGCTCACGGAGCCGCGGGCAGAGCCGCCGGAGCTCCAAGCCGCGTGTGCCGCGCGCACAGCCGCGCGCACGGCCGCGGACAAAGTGCGTGAAAAGTGCAGAAAGTGCGACTGACCTGCGTGAGGCACAGCGGAGAGTACATGTCCGTCCTCCGTCCGCCGCCCGCGAGCTGCGCTGCGTTTATGAGAGCGGCTGCGCGTGCGCGGGGCTCTTACTGGAACTCCGGCCCCGCGTGTGTGCGTGCGTGCGTGCGCGAGGAGCAGCCGCCGAACTTTGACCCCGCCGTCTCCGCTCCGCAGCCCGACACCATCCCCGGTAACGGCGCCGAGAGCGCGCTCACAGCTCCGCGTGGCCGCGGCGCGAGGCGGCCCCCGGCAGCATGTCCGTCCGCCCTGCGGTGCGCTGTGGCCGGCGTGCGGCGCTGAGGCTGCTCGGTGCGGCGGGCACGCGGAGAGAGCGCGCCCGCTCCGGCCTGAGCTCCGGGACCTCCGGACTGCAGCGTCCGCGCGCTCACACCCGCTCCTCGAGCCTCCGCTGCGTGCGTGCGTGCGCGCGCGGCTGAGCTGCTGGATGCTCCTCGTGTGAACCCGACCGCGGACTCACTGATCGGTATCACCGGGACGGGCTGAAAACTTGGAGGCTCACGTGACCGGCGGAAACAGTGCGGGCGGGGGGGCGGGGGCAGTTTGGGTCGGAACTCCGAGCTGCAGCTGCGCAGTTCTGCTCCCTGATTCTGCCCCGGGGTCTGCCCGCACAGGGGGCAGGGGCACCGCACTCAGGGGCCCCGGGCAAAACACACACAACACACACGAATAATACACACAAATACACACAAATATACACAAATAAATACAAGTAAACACAAAAACACAGAAATAAATACAAATACACACAAATAAATACAAGTAAACACACGTACACAAAAAAATACACACAAATAAATACAAATAAAAACTCAATAAAACTAAAATAAAAACAAACTGCTGAAAGTATTTTTCTCCTCCAGACAGCAGGAGCCTCCGAAGCCCTCCTCAAATTAATAATATTAATAATAATTATTATTATTAATATGAGGAGAAAAGAGCTCAGCTCTACTTTACATAACACACACACTGCAGCACGCACGCACACACACACACTTATATAATGTGTGTGTTTGATCAGATATGTTGCCAATCAGCTGTTCCTTATGTAAAGCTCTGTGACCTCTGACCTGTTTCCTGACTTGAATGTAAACAGCTGCTGACCTTCATCTTTTTTTAAATTCCGTGTTTGACTTGTTTTTAGATATTTTTGTGTTTTGCTCCCACAGACGTTCAGTTTTTGTTTCCCGCAGTAGAAATGAGGAAAACAGATGGACAGACAAGTATGGACCCGCCCTCTTCACCACAGGTGTCTCATTGTTCACGTGTGTGCATCTTCATTTTCAGTATCACGCTGCTCTGAGATCCATCACACACTCAAAGCTCTGACCTCACGTAACACTTCAGAGGGACGGTGTGCCCTGGCACCACCAACACCTCCACCATCCTCTGCTTCCCACTGACTGTGGATCAGCAGCCATCAGAAACGACTGATTCCTGAAAGCTCGTCCGTTTGCGGACCTGAACGGCAAGAAGGACGATGACACACAGAACTGCTTTGAAAGGTTAAAGGTCAGATCCTGCCGTTTACTGTGAGGAGTGTCTGTGGTGATCTGAGGACCTGCTGTCTGATAGAATATTTGAAAAGCTGTTTATGATGCTAAAGCCTCACACCTGCAGGAAGTTCACAGGTCTGAAGGAAGACGGCCAGAGTCACCCGAGGCACTCAGAGAGTCTGTAAACGGCTTTACAGGGATGTTAGAATGTGGAGCTCCTGCAGGAGCATCTACAAGATTCAATAAAGCCACTATAAAGCTGCAGACGCTCTGACAGTCCCGACAGGACCATCAAACTGATGCTGAATCACCACAGACCCGCCATAAACCCACACAGCAGTCCAATCAGCACCAGCCTCCACCTGTCCCCACACAGCCCCTCAGGTGACCAACCTGCAGGAACATCAGTGGGCGGAGCCATGACAGGACCTTCTGTTTCACCAGAAAACACAAGTTAAACACAACAACACAAGAACGAACCAATCAGATCACACCTCATGATCATCATCATCGTCACCAGTATCATCAGCAGCAGAAATTCACTCAGGTTATCACGTCACGACTCTAAATTTGTCGGCTGTGATGTCAGATGAAACATCACAGCTGTAATCAATCAATAATCAATCATTCTGATCTGATCGTCAGAGTCCATGAAGGATAAAAGCAGGTTTGGATTACTCAGATTGCAGATTACACGCCGTATGCACCGTTACAAAGGTAAGTCAGGCATGACCCGAAAAACTATTATTAATCAATTATAAATCAATAATTAGGACAGAAAAGGTTGGTCTGGCTAACTGAGACACTTCAGCGGCTCCTTCGTCCGACTGTTTTTGTTTGTTTGTTGTGAGGAGTGCTCGTGAAATCAGGATCACTCTGTATATATGGAAGTGTTTTGTGATCCCAGGATGTCTCCGACTTGGTGCTGGTGGCTGGTGGAGCAGGTGGGAGACATGCTGACGTCACTTCCTTCTGCAGGCTCGTGTAATCGATGGTCTCAGAGGATGCGGAGGAAGCCGTGACGTCTGCCTCATGAAGCAGCTGCGTGCTCCTGCGGACCCGAGCGGCGAGTCGTCCGAGGTTAATGAACAGGAGCTTTTATGTTAATAGAAGGAGAGACAGCGTGATTTAACAAGACAATCTGCACATTTACTTTGGCTCAAACACGTCCGAGGCTGCTCGTTATCGGGCGGCCAAACAGCGGCTCTGAATGAAGGTCGACACACAGAGACAATAATTAGATTAGAGCAATTAAACCAGCTTTTTGATATGACCAATAATCTTAATGTGGAATTCACAGCAGGACATCCTGCTCCCGTTTCATCGTTTCCAGCAGACGCACCATGATCTGAGCTCCAGCTTCAGGTTTAAAAAGCATTCCCGTTCCCTCGCTCCAAGCCTCACCTCACCTCACAAGACCTCATCTGTCGGGCCTTGCGTCCTGAACTACAGGCAGATGATCAGATGGACCAATCACACATGCTCAGAACTTTTATTTTCCTTCATTTGTCCCTCACGACATTATTCAAAGCCTGAGTTCCTCCCACGGTTTCTGGTCTCTCAGTCTGACTCATTAAGAATCCTGAGAAACATCAGTCCTGTTCCACCAGCCAGCACCTCGGAGCCGGAGACAACTCTTTAAACACATCCTGACTTCAAGTCCAACTCCACGAGATCTCTGGATCCTACATTTCCCACGATGCAGCTTAGTTTAAATGTAGAATCATTTCTGATAGCGACCACGAAGGCGACCGCAGCGAAGAGCAGATCCACTTTCACCAATGGAGAGAAAAGCGTCACCATTGATCTGGATGAACCAATCAAAGACTCAGATGTTCCACTTTCTCAGTCCTTTCCTGGACAAAGCGCTGATTCTGCAGCACAAAGCCGCCACCATGGAGTGCACACAGCATTCATAAAGAGCACGTCACTGACCCGAAAACACCTGGGCAAATCAGGTATGCCCTCACCTGGAGGGACAACAAGTGACTGAACTCCGGGAGGAAGACGGTGCTTTCTGCCTTTCTGATTTTTCATAGCTTTTTAATTATTATTTAAAAGAGAGGACAAGTTTTTTTTTTTAAGCCTTCCAAAGAGCAGCTCAGACAGCACAGTTGTAATCACATGTCAGACAATCAGAAGCAGAAGAGGGTGGAGCTTTAAGTGACCACACATGATGAAGTGATGATCGGGTGATTAAGGTGCAGGTGAATGCCTGCTGAGTGTCACAGTGCTTGTATTTCTCTGCCTCAACAGGCAGCAGAGGCAGAAAAGCAGCCTGAGGCACCATCTAGAGGAGACTCACCGACACTACAGCAGCCTGTAGCCTGTGTGTGTGTGCTAGAGTGTACGGGTTCTTACTATCTTGGTGGGGACCAAAATCTGAAATTTACTATACTGGTGGGACCAACAGCCCTCGTGGGGACCAAAATCCAGGTCCCCACAGGGTTGAAGGCCTTTTTCACACTAAAAATGTGGTTTTAGTGTCAGGGTTACAATTGGGTTATGGTTAGGTTTAGGGTAAGGGTTAGGGTTAGGCATTCATTTTTGATGGTTAGGGTTAGGGTAAGCGGCTAGGGAAAACATTATGTCAATGGGATGTCCCCACGAGGATAGCAAACCAGACATATGTGTGTGAGTGTGTGTGTGTGAATATCTCTGTGTGTGTGTGTGAGTGTGTGTGTTCATTTTACAGGATCAAAGGGAGAAACTTTGATAAATTCTCTGATTCAACAAAAGCTGAAAATCTGATTTTGATTAGTTCATTTTAGTAAATAAAAAGTAAAAACACTGAAGACAAAAAAACCCTGTAAAATTTCACAGCCTGAAATGAATTTCCACAACATGAATTATAAAAAATATTCATTTGAAGTCTTTTGGGAGGGTGCATGAAGCAGTCTGTTTTTGCAGTCTGACCCCACCTGCTTCTGCCAATCAGTGGTGATTTCCTGTAGTGATTTTTTTTGGACTGTGTGTGTGATGGGGGGATGGGGGCTCCTCCACCTGCTCCCACTGAGCTGCTGCCAGGCTGGAGACCAGCCAACAGAACCAGGCCTGAAACCAAGCCGCAGCCAAGCTCGCACAACCAGAGAGAGAGGGAGGAAAACAAGGGAGGAGGGGGAGGAGGACAGAAGGGGAGAGGAAGCACGGAGCAATGGGGAGGAAGAATAAGGTCAGAAAAGCAAGAAGAGGAGGAGGAGGGACGCTTCTCATTTGTTTTCTTTGTGGATCTGAGACGTTGAATCAGCTGATCATCGTCCATCATCTCTGCCTATCAGCTGATCAGAAATCAATTTTTACATCTCAAAAACCCAAAACGCCTGATTTTAGCCCCAAAACCTCAGAAATGAGTGATGATGAAAATATGAGAGCGAGGAGGCCACAGATGACAAGGAGCGTTACAGCGAGGAGGTGTAGATCAAAGATGGAGAACAGAAGAAGAGAGGGATGATGTTTAGATTGTTTAGGACAGGTAGAAGAGTGGAGGCCCTCTGAGAACATCTGCAGCAGCTGCTGAGCAGAGCTGCATCACAGCCTCGGTTCACCCTTATGTCTTTGGATCCATGACACGAGTCACAGAGAACCGTCGTTCAGACGGCGAGCAGGAACATCATCGCCATCACCACCGGTCACATCAGCACACACATCTGGGCCTGATGTGGCATTCGCGGCAAAAGCTCTCCTGTTAGAGTTTAACAGCAGCAGCTGCTAAGGGTCCAATAGTAGGATAAATGAGGCGTTGACCAACGCTGACCTTCTACGTCTCTGCAGCCAGCTTTGATCTCCACCTTTAACTGCCACCCCGTCCACGGAGCACCGAAGGCTCAGGTGGACCTGGATTGATCCCCGGCTCCTCCTGGGGGAAGATACCAGACCCCGAGCTAGCCTCAACACACCTGGATGAGTGTGAATGTCGGGCAGAGCTGCTCAGGTGTGGATAAAGCTCTGTGTGTGATTGGCTGAATGAGGGCTCAGGATTGAGCAGAAAGGCGTTTTTTATTTTCTGCCACCTCCATGGAGGTGGCAGGTACAGACCGAGAGGACGAGAACACAGGGGTCCGTCAGCTCAACGCGAGGCCTTCTAAAGCCGCTTGGAGGAGAAAAATGCACACCGACCACTGAGAGCTCGTCGGATTTGAGTGAACATCAAAACACGCGTGTTCTCGTCAGGGCGTGAGCTGCTCCTCCCGCATTACGCTGCTCTCTGATGACCTCAGTAACCGCAGTCTGAGAGTTTAAATCACAAGGTCAGAAAAATCCAAACCCTCCTTCAGTCCTCTCGTACTTCTACCGCAGTGAGGGCCTGACCGCAGATTCGTAGTTTCACGTCTGCAGGAGGCGCCTGAGCGTCTGAAACATGCACACCTCAAATAAAAGTGAATGTAGTGTCAGCGAATGAGAGTGAGAGCGAGACTGGACCGCGAGATCGGACCGGGATCAGCGGAGAGCGTTACTGCAGCTGCTCTGTTCGCTCGCCGAAGGTGTTTATGGCTGCTGGAAAATGAAGCGCCCATTTGACGCTGACCTTGGCGGTGTGGGCGGGGCTCTGTTTACAGTTTGAAAACAAACCAAAAAATGTTCCATGAACGTCAGAATATCATCACTATGACGAAAACCTCACCTCACACACACCAAACTCCTCTTCTACTGAACACTATGCTGTGTGTGTATGTGCATGCGTGTGTACGTGTGTGTGTGTGTGTGTGTGTGTGTGTGTGTGTGTGTGTGTGTGTGAGGAGGATGAAACAGGAAGGCAGTTGTGTGGTGAGAGGCAGGCAGGAGGAACAGATGGCCTGGCAGAGCATGGGGAGAGGCCGGAACCCC
>VUQG01008705.1:6763-24961 GCA_015106755.1 Etia nguti | reverse complement strand
CCACAGAGGGGGAACTGATAAAACTGGGAGAACAAAAATGAAACGAAGAGCCCAAGGGGGAGGGGCAGAGAATTCTATTATCAAACTAAGCCTTTTAATCAATAAAGAGATAAAAGATATTTTAATCAAAGACATATTTCCTTGTTTGTATAATGCTTCTGTCGCCAACATGCACATAATCTTTAAATGCTGAAAAGGATGCATAATGCTCTCCCAGAGAGCCACTCATCCATATAAACACAAAATAGGAGCAGTCAGCAGAAATACACACCAGCCCGGCCCGGCTCACAGACACTCCATAGACGCCAAATTACATTAGGATGGGCATATTAAGGGGAATTGCATCCTGTAAACTAGAATATTATTTCTACACACAAACATGCTATGTATCCATACACACACACAAATAATTTTTCAACATCATACTCTCCCGTCCTGCTCACTATTAACAGATCCATATTGTTATATGTGTGTGCCTGAACATACACATGTAAACCATAAACACAAAGCATGGTGCTATTAGTGTGAGGGCTGTTTGTCGGACATGCAGGCATCCGCTGGCCGTGGCTAAAGCGTTTCAATGAGATTAGAGGGGTAACCGGAACCCTTCCAGGCCCACTGAACTGAGCTCACACCAGGATAACAAGTCCAGAGGTGGTGAGCAGGCTGGATCAGGTTCCAGGAGCTAATGGGTCAAATACAAACTGACACTTAATTGCGTGATAAAGTGTGCACATTTAGTTGTGTGTGAGAGGGGTGAGGATGTTTTCCTGTTTAATTCTCCTTTAGATTCCTGTATATGAATACTATTCTTGGTACAAACAATCTGTCTGTGTGTGAATGTGTGTGTGTGGTCAAGAACAGTACACTCCTTGCAGTGCATCAGAGTTCGCACGTCTCCACCGGGGGAGCAAACAGCAGCTCCAGTAATAGTGATTCATGCTTTCCGTCAGGCCCCCTGACAGGCTGGGTTCGATCCCCTGCTCAGCGCGCTGTAGCGGCAGTAACAGCAGCCGAGCCAAGCGCAGGACCACGGACATCATCATAACTGCTGAGGGTGTGCTGGGCTGCTGACATATTGATCGACCCTCAGTTAGACGATTTGATAGATTGACCCGAGACTCTTGACTTTAAACAGTAAATCGAGGAGGACAAATCAAAAAGTCTGAGAAAACAGCTGAGGGAAAAGGTAAAAGTAACAGATATAATTCAATTCATGCATTTAGGAATGCAACTGCAGATCTTTTTTTATTATAATTAACCTTCCTATAATATATTACAAATTAACAAATTAACCTTTAGTCAGTTAAAAAAAGAAGAAAGAAACTATATTGGTTTCTAAGAGCCCAAAGTCACCTTGACACAACTTTTAACCGCTTAGCCAACCAATAACCAGTCAAAAAGTTACTGTGATATAAGATGAAAAGCCATTTTTGAAAATCTGTAAAAAGCATTTTTCCCCTTAATAAATTGCATTGATTTATGCATCTTTATCACACCTCGATTTATTTATGACTTTTCTACTTATACAAGCAGATAAATAAAACACTCTAACTCAGATTTCATGACTACACTACAATAATCTGCATATAGAACAGCAAAGACATACAAATCCCTTCATCCCTGCTCCCACACCAGTCTGCAGGCCCAGTAACATATCAGACAGCCAGGCAAATCTTAAGCCCTTGCCTCCTATGGGTCCTATGGGGCTCAGGGGCCAGGAAGGACCAGAGAGGCTACAAACTCACACTAACGATGGAGGAAACCGTGTCCAGTCGGCTGGAGCCTGAGATGGAACAGAAGACCCTGCACCATTGTTCTGCCAACACACTGACAGTCGGTGATTTAGGACCAGGGCTGCCCAGGAGCGTTAGGGGAGGGACAGGAGCAAGGGAGGTCAGAGAGAGGCTCCACAGGCACCCTTCAACAATCTTACCCCAATGCCTCCATCCATGAGATGGCAGAATTAATCATGGCTGACCTAGTGCGAGGCTTGGACCTGGCCCCTCTCCACCACCCCTATCCCCTCCATCGACCCCCTCTTCTCCCTGGACAAACATGACAAATCTTGTGTTTATTTACTTAAAAAGACCAGGAGAAAAAGCAAAAGGGGAGCAGATAAAAAACTGTGTAAAATCAATACACAGTTAGTAGTTCCTGCCCTGCTGCTGCTCTTTCTTGTCTGAGCAGCAGAAGAAACCTAAGCTCGGGGATAATAAGGACTCCAGGAGGAAAAGGGATGCAGGTGCCTTCAGCTACCTCCACATAACTGGAGGGAAACGTAGGAAAAAAGCCAGCAGAGAATGAAAAGCTGGTACAAAATCCACCTACAAAGTACTTTACTACAAACATAACTAATTACCACCAAAGAAGAATTTTTAATAGCACTATTTAATTTCTCTGGATTATCTCAGGATCATCTTAAAGAAAAAATATGACAAGGTCTAAGGTGTGCGCAATGTGTGTGCATAGTCAGGCATGTTGTGGTAAAACTGGTCTCTAAGTTTGAGTGCAGGCAGCAGAGGATTGAATCCACAGAGCCTCTGCTCTCGCCACATGACAAGGAGAAAACAGATAAGGCTTGCTCTCAGGGGAGAGGGAGGGTGGCCATCAAGCTAACCCCCTAAAAAGAAATAGCAGCAGTGAGTTGTCAAGGTTTCTGTCATATCCTACATCACGTCAGCCGCCCATTCCATCCCATCTCCTGGCAAACCATGCAGACTGCTACGGCCAAGGATGAAAGTGCTTGAAAATGGGAGTCATTGTAAACCATTTTCTGCCCTGGAGCCCCACCACCAACTCCGCCCCCTCACCCTCACCATCCCCTCCATCTCCACCCCTCTTCTTCCCGACTGCTCTTGAAGACAAATGGGTCCAGGGCAATGACAGAGTGCCTGGTCCACAAATCACCAGCGGCCGGTCTGCTCGTCCACTGCTTCCTCTTCCCCCACTGCCTCCTCCCTGCACCCAGCCTCACCCCCTCCCCGTTCCCAGCCCCTCCATTAGTCATGTGCACGCGGGCAGCAGCCAGCAGCCATAATTAGACAAGGACAAATAGCCAGCCGCGGACACGGACGAGTCCGGCCGCTAAATAAGGGCCTGTTTCCATACTGAAAGGTGGGCGGCAAGTAGGGCCAAGGAGAGGACTGGGGTGTCAGAGAGGGAAGCAGAAAGGGGCTGGTACTGTCCAGTACACCCTGTGACCATCTTGCCCTGGCCTGGCTTGGCCTGGCAACTCATTTATTATCCGACAAACCTATGAGTTGAACGTACACGGCTAACCACATATCCCAAAACTAAACCCTCGCTCTAACATCACTGCACACCTCAACTCCATTCACAATTTAAACTGGGTTGTATTCATGGTCTTGGTTACTCTTCTCAAATGATGGTTAGTTTGGAAGGCTATCCTAGAAACAGATTAATTTCATGACCATTAAACTTTTCCAAAGTGCTGAAAGTGTAAAATTCAAGATCGAATTGTTTTCTATACAAAACCCGAACACACCGATTCATCTGTCAAGGCAAGGGCGAGATGGAAACCTCATACAACTCTCCATCACATTCCTGTCAATGCACCACCACTACGTCACTTGTTTTTGTGGGTGGTCAAACCAACTCTAAATAAATAAATTAAGTAAGTAAAGCAATGCTGGAGCAATAAAGCGCAATAAAGAGGTTTCAGGGTACATTAGTTGTAACATTAGAAGGGTGGAATTAGCAAAAATGAGAACTCACAGAATCAGATTACACACGACCGAAGAAACCGGCAGTCAACAAAATATAAATTACAGCCATATGAGCGTAGAGCAGACTGAATCCACAGAGGAGTATCAGTAACAATTGCTTTGGCCAGGTCAGAGCTGCAACACACTTACTGGGCAGAAGGGGGTCGACAAAAAAATGACCGCCACACATACACACACATATGCGCACACGTACACACGCACACAGCATGCTCCACCAGAGCAAACCTTATTGATCTGCCTCCTAATTTCCTAATTAGTTTTTATTGGATTTCATAATCGTCATCAGGACACATCAAAAGAAACTCAAAACCCCAGCAAGATTTTCTGCCCTCCTCAACATAATTTTTTTAAGCTGTGAAAATGAAGCCATGTATTCAATTCCAAGTCCCCAGCTGTGAGAGCGATCCTGTTTTTTTTTTTTTTCACTTTGCTACCAGAACTCCTTGGACAGCAAACACTGCACAAACACACAATTTCTCCCATGTGTAGTAACCGATGTTTAGCATTGCACATTTTCTGCATGATCTGCTGCTATTTGTCACACTGCGCTCCTCTGGTTGCCTCTCACTTGTAGGATTTGTTAAACATAGAGCTGAAAGAGGAGAAGAAAAATGTGGCGATAGAAGAAAAACACTGTTCCTCACTAATACTGATGGCGGTCACTGTTTATTCAGCAGCTTGGCTTTCTTTTACAGCCCATGTAACCTCACAAAACTTTTGTCATGCCCCCTGGTGACTCTAAATTATTATTGGAATTTATCCCCATCACAGGAAATTTCTTTCTACATTATAAATAACGTGAATACCACAGCTGCATGTACAAGAATATACTAAAAGACTTCATTTTGAGCAGTGAACAGAGCAGCTGGCCAATAGTTACTACACATTTGAATGTGCCAGACGTTATACTGAGTACAGAAAGCAAACAGGGGGTTCAGAAAATAAAAACATGTGGTCCTCATTCACATTTGGAACACTTGGGTTCACTAGTGTCTGCTTATGAAGAACTAAATAGACACAAAAGCTTCCACAGGCTTCAACTTAACTGCATCTTTGCTATCCTATCCTCTCCAGATGATCCTTGGTCTGCAATAATTGAAGAACAAGAGCATGAAAAAGAAGGCGTTAGAAACTATGTTCTATATAGAGCCATCCTGTCTATTTGCAACACTCCTCTAATGCCAAAGTCAAGTGTGCCAAAGTAAGAAACTGTAATAATACTAAAAACCCTCCTTTTCCAGGCTTTGCTGCACTTGCTAAATGTTCACACCCAGATGTTAAACAGCCACAACAACTGATTTTTTCTGTTTTTTCTCTTTGTTATGGCCCCATTTTGAGACAAAACCTCTGGCATGATGACACCAACACAGCTGCTTTGAAATGAGGGTGATGAAGATAAAGACAAGAAGAGAATGAAAGATGTTGCAGGATTGTCATTGTTATTGACAGCAGAGCACCAATAAGAGCTGATGAGGCAAACCTAAAAAGTAATTTTGTGAAGTATATAAAGCTTTGTGTGTTGGCTGTTTTTGTATTTGATTCAAAACAAGTCTGCTATTACTCAATAATCCCAGAATGACAAATTATTTTTTTAATATTCAGGATACTTTGAAACACATATTAAGGTAAGCTACTTTTTAAATCTGTGTAAGTTAAACAGTTTAAACAGGGATAAATGATTTACAGTCCATTAAAAGGGCTAAGTTGGATAGTCCAGGTTGTGTTAAAATGTATCCTGTCTGATCATTCTTAAGATCTTGATGTACACTTGTAGGTAATTAAAATTAATCATTAAAAATAAAGACATGTGTCTCATCAGATAGAGTTAAACCAGGTATCAAAGTCAGTGATATCCTCCTGGCTACATCCACCTTCTACATAGTGTATGGTGAGGCCAAGAGAAACATTCTCTCCCTTCTTCGTCTCAAATAATCGACACCTTCATTCCACTCTATGCTACAGTTTTTTATTGAACAAGTGAGCCCTGTCTGAAGAGCCTCTTAGTGACCCCACTGCTTGTGTCGCACCCTCCTTTTGCTCACACTGAGGTGTATAACGGGGGCACAAGAGAGCAGAACGAGCTTAAATCCCAGTGAAGATGTTTTTGGCCTTGATCACCAAGCCCATCGATCCCTGGCTGATTCCCACTCAGATACGTCTTATTTTATTAGTGGCTTCGGCCTTCTGCCGCCCCATTCCGCTGTGATCAATACCAGCATGGGGATGGCCCTTATTTTTCACTTTTAGTGCCTTAACGCTGTTTAACCGTGTCACCTGATAAACGACAGGCCTTCCCCAAACACTGATTTCCTATTGATTTCTCCCTCATTCAGCCATCCCTTCCTTCGTCACTCTCCTATTGTTTTTATCTTCAGTTATCTTCTCCCTCCAACGTCCCTCACCTTTAGCTGAAACTGGTCAGCTAACCAACTTTAAACTATTTCAACCACAGAAACCCATTTTGTTAAGAGTTAGCTGAGGTTGGAGAGGGTGGATCATCTCTTTTAAAGACAGTTTGTAAAAGCGTAAATCATTATATCATTATGTAAGATCACAGTAATTTCAAACCATTTGTAGGTGGTGCTGAAAGGTAGGTTTGTGTTTCTCATTTTACATCATTACCCACCAAACGGCCCACACACAAACAGCGGTGGAGGTCTATCTGTGTGCATGCAAGCATTAACCATGCAGGATACAGTGAGCACCATGCAACAGATGCTAAGACAACCTGGAGGGAGACAGCTCCATCCATCATCCACTGAAGTCCTGATGATCGAAGCAGGGCTTGGACGGTGGAGGAGAAATCTCTGGGAGTTCCAGCAGGGCAACATAAAATCCACTTACTGGTTTTCTATTGGCTATAACTCTATAAACAGATTACATGTGTGTACAGCAGAAGGTGAAATTAATTCAGAAACAGATGAACAGCACTGATGAACAAACAAGATAAAATGAAATAAACTGCACCTGAATACTGGAGGAGACATATTATAAAAACGGAGGACTGACCCACAATCTGGCTGTCCAACCTCTATCGCCTTCTCTCTTCTCAGACTGTACATTATTTATGCAAAATTAAACCTGCTCCTATTCCTGCTTAGTCTGGCTTATCCACTCAGTTACCTCTTTATTGATCTCTCATCTAAGGCACTTCTGTAAATCCAGTCCATTCCTTCCAGCCTTGCTGCCATTAATGCCATTAAATATGGGTCCCTTATCACCAGATACTTTGAAGATGTCCAGCTTGCTGTCCCCAGGTTATAATTCTGGGTTCACTTTCTAATTCACAGGATAATAAAATAATCTTATCTTAGTAAAACTATGTTTATTTAAAGTTTGTGTCCTGTAAAAACACATTCTTCTAATTACCTGAGTTGTTTAATACTTTACACATTTACAAACTGTTTCTTATAACAAAAGAGAAATGAGCTGATGTTGTTTGGACTTACAAACATGTCCTACGAAAATTACAAAATTCACTGTCACTCAAATACAGGGTTGGATATGTGATCACAGATTTTGGATACATAATCATTAGATACACAAACAGGATGAATGGTCTCTTCATTATGCAAGGTGAGATTTAAAATGCAATAAACAGTACAAGCAGAGCACCAGCAATTTGGTAACATCCTGAACTTAAAATAAATGTGTAGAAGTTGAATGCCAACCACACAGTTCACAGCTTTAAAGAGAAAGTGGAAACAGGTAGGAGATGCAAAATGTGTCTTGGACTTTAACCAGAAGCTAATCCCTGTCTCACATTAATCTGCAGGTGCTTTGGTGATTTTTAACAAAATAAATCCATCCATTTTCTTCAGCTTATCCAATTCAAGGTCCCGGGGGCACTGGAGCCTCTCCCAGCTGCCCACAGGGCAAGAGGCGGGGTAGACAAGTCACTAGCCTGTCACAGGGCCAACACAGAGAGACAGACAACCGGTCACACTCACACTTATGCCCAATTCAGGATAACCTAAACCCGCAAACTGCATGTCTTTGGACTGTGGGAGGAAGTCGGAGTACCCTGTAGAGAACCCACGCAGACACAGGGAAAACATGCAAACTCAACACAGAAAGGCCCTGACCATATGAAGGATTACAATTCAGGACCTTCTGGCTGTGAAGAAACAGTGCTAACCACCACATTGCCAAATTAAATACTCAGGTAAAATAGCGAGCAATGACAGAATAATGAAAAAATAATCCATTTCAATTAATCATTTCTCAGCCAAGACATGTCCTTCAATTAATACGACAAAATGAAATATTTAGTGTGTTTAAAGACGTGCATCAGTAAAACAGTTTGCAGTGGACTAAAAATAATACATGATGAATAGCAAAGGCATAGCTGCTTTGAATTAAGTAAAAGGCTTCTCCTTTAGTTCATTAAATCCTTCCACGCACTTGGTGATCCCTACACTACATGGACCAAAGTATCCACATCTCTTAATCTTTGAACTCAGGCATTTTCAATCCTATTGCCACACATGTATAAAATCAAGCATTTAGCATGTAGCTCGTTCCAAAGACCTCATGGAATTTGAGCATGATAGTGTAATTGGATGTCACAGTTGCAACAAGCCCATTTGTGAAATTTCTTCCATTCTAGATATTCCATGATCCATGCTGCATTATTGCAAAGTACAAGTGTTTAGAAAACACAGCAGCTCAGCTGCAAATCACATAAAATTAGGGAGGTAACCAAGTGCTGACATATATGATGTCGAAATTCACCAAAGACCTGCTGGCTCAATAACTGCAGCTCCAAATCTCCTCGTCATTAACATCAGCACAAAAACTGTGTGGCGGGAGCTTCATGCCATGGGTTTCCATGGCTGAGCAGCTCCTGTAATGTGCAGCTGTCCCAGTACTTTTGTTGACACAGAGTATGTTGTTAAATCTGCATCCTCTGATTTGAGAAGTGCAGTGCCTTAATTAACTACTGTCCACTGTGTTTTATCTCACAGTGGACAATCATGTGCAAATACTACATAAATCAGACCAGATGATGCTGAAAAACTTTTTGATGAGTTGTTGTTGTGTCGCTCTGTACTTTTCAGGCAATTTCCAAGGAGATGCTTCTTACCGTTTCTTGAACTATCACGATGCCTCATATTCACCTTCATGACCAAAAAAAACAGGCGTGCTTGAAAACATCCAGAGAGTGCGTGTGCTCGGGAAATACTGCTTTGGGTGTGTCATGAAGTTTGTGCCTTTAAATTAGGGCCCTATTTGCTTTGAAATTGAAGATGCATAACATAAAATCAACTATTTAATTTAAAACTTGACTGTTACCATTACAAGTTGAAGAAATGTTCAAAGTCAAATGTTCTACTGTGAAAAAAGTGGTGCCATTTCACATCCATGCATTACGTTTGAATAAGTAAACCGACAGCATCTGTTGAGGTGTCTGCTAACATCACCTGGCATCTTTCATTAGTCCCCCCCCACCTTTTCACAGAAGGTTAAGTGATAAACTGGCATTTATAGCATGGCCTGCCAAGTAACACGGGTTAGAGAGCACACTGAGAAACTGACCGTGAAGTAATAACAAGCGAGTGTAGGCAAGAGATTTTCTATTAACACAAGGGGAGATGAGTTAAAAGGGTTGCTGGCTATGTGAAGACCAGTTTCTTCAACAAAACTGCCCCGCTTTAAGAGCCTCCCCCCACCCCTACAGTACGTCTGTGCAAACTTATCAGACTACAGCCATGAAGGAGCTTGAGCACCAGCTAGTGGTAAAGCCGTTTCACTGCCAAGACAGTCCTCACCAAACACATTAATCATGACCAGGGGAGTGTAAAATTCAATCGGCTCCTTCCATCCATTTCATGTGAAGCAGACTGAAGGCCGGCCTTGTAGTGCCTGAGAAAGGAAGGATGAAAAAAGGAGGAAAAAAGAAAAAGGAGCTCCCTACACTTCATCAGAACCCCTACTTCATAACAAATGGAGTGTCTCTCTGGCGGAGGAGTGCCATCAGAAACACGCGTTCTCTCTATCCATTTAATTCCGGCAGTGGAGGAAGGGTCAGGGAGGGAGCAGTGGGTGCGTGTTCTGCTCTCCGCTCGCCGCTTCGCCAGTCACACAGTAAACTACCTTTTAGGAATTGTTTCTCAATAAGAAATGATCAGTCCATTTATCTGCACCAGGCGGGCCTGTCTCCTCACCCAGACCTCCAATATTTTTCGTTTGACCTGATCAGGGCTATAAACTAGACCGAGACACTTTCAATTTGTCACCCGAGGAGGCCTCTGCAAGTCCCACGCTACTGATTGCATCCTCCCTCCCAAATGTAAAAATTCCTCCTGTGCTTGAAGGCTCTTTTTTTCCCCCCATGCATACAGCTGCTTGGAAATAAAGCCTCTGTGATGCTATAAAAATATTCAGAGAGATAATCACATACATCTATCCCAGAACATGTTATTTCTTCTAATGAATATGGTCAGATAAAATAGGTGCTAATAGTTTAACAGATTATTCTTCAAGATTTTGCATGTGACTGCAAAAATTCCTATCTCTCTGCACGAGTACGCTAATTACCATCTTATGTCGCACTCTTTTTTAATGCACCAACTATAGAAGCGTTACCTTTTTTTAAATAGCTTTATTATCAAGGTAATGACAGCAATGAGCATCAACCTCTAAGTGGATTAAACTTTGTAACTGTGTAAGTATCATGAAATGGTTAATGTTTAAGAAAATTTACTGAGAAAAATCTTAATGGATTCAAATGACAAACAAGAATGTATTTCCCAATTTTTGGTCAAGCCACACAGTAAATATGTAAAATAGTAACATCATCACATTTCTAATCATAAACCTAATATTAGTACACTGTGAACCCCTTTGACAAACAAAATCTTGCAAAAGCTGTACAAAAGCACTCATTACCAATTAAGTGGGGAAATATTAACCACAATGTTTTCTTTCAAACCACGTCTAAACTTTGAACAGGGGGTAATTACAAGTCACACATGGCTTGCCTTCCCATCAAGCGCTTTAAAACAGTTAAACATTCTTTGAATTGGATGGAACATGTCAATGATTTTTTGACAGTGCTGAAATATGGCGAGGAACGCTCAACCACATACGCACAACCTGTTCAAAACTGCTGCCTCGTCCGAGTCACATGCATGCTATTAATCACTGATACCTCCGGCTGTCAGCTAACATGTATGTGGTTATACAACACTAATGGGCAACTGAGTGGAACTGAAAAACACGTGTAGTAATGTAGCCTTTCATCTCTTACTTGTTTTTGTCCTCCGCGAAGATGTCAGGTAGAGATATTCATCATTCCCGTCGGTTGACAGTGGGACAGAAACACCATAGCTCAATGCGCCGTACCACTGAAGATCCTTAAAACAAAGAGCACATGAAATGCATAAGATGCAACAGCAGTGCCTTTGTGACAATGCGACTGAGCAAACTATGTTATAGGGGCATTGCATATTTTACACCTTGACTAATAAACAATGATTTAGTGTTTTATAAGACACTCAAATGTCCACATAACCTGGCATCACTAGATAACAACAGAAATGGCTACAAAAGAGCACAGGTGGGTTAACAGAGGCAAGAAAAAGAAATAAAAGCAATCTGAATTTTTAAAAATGAATAACAGAAGGTAACAGAAATTATAGCGTTGACTTTATATTCAGTAATTTATGGAAATATTCGGTCAAATGAAGAAGTCCAGCGATGCAGGCTAAAATTCTGGGCTTTCTTCCAGCTTCTAACAATGATAAAAATATACAAATATACAAATATATAAATTATATTAATATTGGCTCTTATACTAGGGATTTTACCTTACAATATAAAGTGGCTTGAAATGACTGTTGTTGTGCACTGGCATTAAGTAACTGAGGTAAAATTGATCCATTTATAGACAGAGAAAGTATTCACTTTAAAAAGAAACGTGCAGTGTAAATGCTGGTCATCTCTGTGGAAAGACTGAGACATTATATGCATTTCCTGAAATTCTCATTTATCCCTATTTTAAAGGACTCACCTGTACTGGCAGCCTTAAGATAGGGAGGAGACCCTCTATTTCCTTCCACTGGGTGACTCATCTGCCTAATACATGCATACTAAGAACATACAGAAAAAAATTAAATTAGAAAAATGAATTAGAAATTAAATAATAATAATTAAAAAAAAACTCAGCTCATTATTATTGCTTCTGGTACATTTTAAACTATTGTCTTGTTGTGATTATCTACAGCATGGAAAGATATGTGTCTGCACCAACCCCCACTCTATACACTGGCACTGGCTGCTGCTACAGCAAGTATGTATGCTTTCATCCTTGCTTTCATTCTACTGTAAACTCCAAGTCTTTCTCAGCATGCTTAATTTTGTTATCAAACTACAACCACCTGCATTAACTAATAATAAATATGCAGGACAGGTTAGCCTGAAGACTTGAAGCACAAAATCAGGCTTTTAACCTTTACCCAACTCACAGAAAGGTAAAAAATAAAAATAAAAAATAAAATAAAATTTTAAAAATGCAGAATAAACTTTTACTCCTTAGGCCTGTAATTTGGGGGCCCTTGTTATTGTTTAATTAGGACCCCTAAAAATCCTTCATTATCGTCTCCTCTTAAATCCGTCAGTTAACATCAGCAGCATCAGACTAAATGCATCACTTTAGGTAAGCATTGCTATAAAACTAGCAAGCTACAGTACTAGCTAACAGCTGAAAGGCAAAATAGTTCAATGAGCACTAAAGTATGCATGCTGTACACAATATCTTAACTTTATACCTTGTCTGTGTTGGGGCACAGTCTAGGGAAGCACTCAGTAGATATTCAGTAGATATTGGATGCAGTGAATTTGGTAGAAATGCACGTAAAGATGGCGCCTGCTGCTTAGCCTACATGTCAGGTGTGTGCTGCACACTGAAGCACCTGTAAAACGCTCACCTGCCATTCAGCGTAGCCTTTGTATGCTAGACCTGGCTACTATCTTGAGCCCAAATTCCCCTTGTTCCAAACTTGCTAACTTAAAACTAGCTTTTCCAATTTCTTTATTGGTAATATATAGTGATAAATCTCAGTTAAACAGGCTAAAGCTGCCTGTATAATGACATATTAAGAAATAGAGCATATATATGTATATTGCTTTTAACCATAAGCATACTCAGATAAATCATGTTTTAAATCTACATAAGACAAAGTAAGATAAGACAAGATCAAGAGGGCAACTCTTGTGCCTTTTACATACTTAGTGCAATAAGAATAGAAACAGAAATACTGTTTGTAGAGTCACAGAGAGTTAAAAAAGAAACATTTAAATAACAAATATGTTGTATAATAGAGACACTGTACTCTAGAGTATAAAAATTTCAAAGCCAAGATAGTGAAAGTCTTATAAGGTAGAGAGAGGAGGAAGTTTCAAGTTATTAAGATTGTCTGGATAATATAAAAACTTTTTGTCCTAAGTACTTCAAAAGACATAAAATTATTGCTGTTAGAAGTTTGATGTTCTTACATCAAATAATGCACATTATTTGAACCCCTGAACCTTTCCAGCCTCAGTAGGAACTCCAAAGAGGTTTGATATTTTTGTTTGATTGGTTTGTTGTTTGTGTGTAAAATTTTATAAGCAACAAATATATCCCAAAAAAAAGAAGGTTGTGACATTTCGATGGTCTTGTTGTATCTAGTAACAAGTAAATGTGGCCCAAAGAGCGTTTACTGCACACTCCTAGAAGTTGGAGAAAAGTTTTTTGTTGTTGTTGTTGTTGTTTTTGTTTTTAAAAAAAGAGACATTTTTTAAACAACTCAAACAGAAAAGTCTCAGTTAAACAAACCTCACATCTGTGCCAAACGCTCTTAAATATACTCATGCAGTGTCTACTTTTCCGATTGTGTACACAGATTACTGCAGCTAGGGCCCAGGCGCTCATCAGATCGCATCTCCAAATGATCCACAAAGCACGTTGTCACAGCAAAAGCAGCCACTTAGAGCATACGCACTTACCACAAGCGGAACAAATATACATACAGACACTGATAAATGCCCCTGCACTTACTGATGAGCTTCTGAATAATTGTGCCTCAGCAGCACTGTTTGCGGTGCAATGGTGACACCCCCCGGCGGACACACGCACTGCAGCAACACCAGTAAACCTTTTAAAGCCTAAAACATTAAATCATTTATAAAATTCAAATTTTCTGAAAATATAGTGTTTATTGAAACTTCTATTGAAATTTAAAAATCTATATATAAATATTAATTTGCATATATGCTACATCAATTTATTCCTTATATTCCTTATAAATTTATCTTGAGATTTATTTTGGTTTTTCGGGAAGGGACAACAACAAAAATGTGCTGATGATGTAGAAGTCTCAAAAAAAATTATATATCAAATATGATGCACTTGGCTTTAAAGGGTTAAGTGAGCACAGCAAATGACACTCAGCACTTAAGTGTATGACAGTAAGGCTTTATTTGATGATGGGAGGAAGACATGGCAGGTGGCAGGTTGTATCTCAGAGGTAAGCTATTACACGGGTCTACAGATTACTGCTTTGGCTGCATACATACTCAGTGTCTGCACAAAATGAGAGTGAACTAGTCACCTCAAATATTTTCATCTGCAACAAGTCTACGAGGTGATCTTAAATGTATAGGTCTACATCAGAGTACCACTTAACATGCAGAGATACTTTTAATCGTATAGTCATCTAATTTGAATTTGTTTGCCTACCTACTGTCTGGTGTTTTGTTTTGTTTGCATCTACAGTTATAACCTTAAAAAAGAAGGGAAAAAAAGGCATGCAGATGTAAAATTTGGTGGCAGGAGTGACTCTACTGGTTTGATCCCAGCAGAGTATAATATAAAAACCTTTATTATACAGCTCACTGAAGCTTTCAGGGCCAAACACCTCTGAAGGAGAACAAAAAGATAAACTCATAAACCTATACATGTGGAATGTAAAAACCCTTTTACTAAACAGCTGCTTAGACAATGCTGATGGACACAAAAACAAAACAAATGGCCTTGTTAAAACTATGAAACCATACGAAGAAAGCAGTTCTAATGGCTGAAGTCAGATGTTTGCTACAGTGTCTTTTGAGGCTTTGGATGCGCTTTACGTCATCACAGGAACAAATGGCACTTCATTTTTTGTTTTAATTTCACAGCTTTTCGTTTACAATGTTTGGGTGTAAATTTTTATTTCCCCTTACATCTACAATTACATTTCAAAATGAAATGCAAAACACGCTGTCAAAATAAACTGGCACAAAGTGGTGACAAGGCCACTATGTCTGAGCTATATTGTAGTCGAGCGGTAAGAGAGTGTAAAACGAGAATCCAAAAGTAATGCTTTCCCTTCACAGTATCAGTATTGGAGGATCTCAGGTTGACTGGGGAAAAAAAAAAAAATCATGAGTTTTGGTATGCTGTAAATGTGTTGAAAATATATACCACTACATTATGTATGAAGGAAAAGAAATTTATAAGACATCAAAATTAAATCTGAGGTTAAGTAAACTAATTTAAACATAAAAGGCACCCAGTTTATGGGGAAATCAAATTAACTACAAACAAACTAAAACATGCTCTTAAAGGGCACGTCCTCACAGACCAGCGTCTTCTATTATCCATCGGCAACCATTAAACAAAATATAGCACTTAAAAAAAAAAAATATTATGTAGCCTGGGACCAGGTGTGGACGGACCTGTGGCACCGAAGCCCTTCCCTGGACCTGAGCCTGCTATGATTATCTATACATATATGAATGAACTACATGACCGTCCCAGAATAGACACCAAGTCAGGCACGGCCTGGATTCGTTTCACATTCATTAGCGTTTACTCTCATAGACTGAATATGCACTACAGCACAGCCAAAACCGAGACACTTTCAAATGATGCAAGTTCGAAATGTTTACATCAACATTTAAATTATACCGCTTAATCCCATTGTAGCATGGCCACATAGTGTAGATGGGGTTGTGCAGGTGGACAATAAATATACATATATATATATTACATCTTTATATACAGTGAAATGGAGAAGGGGCACAGTGGTAAATTATTCTTCCTCTTTTATCGTGGTGAAGTGATGAGGAGATTTAGAGGACCCTGGATCTCTTGCTGGCCAGCGAGCCATGCTAAAGGACACAAAAAAATAATAATAATAATAATAATAATAATAATTTTTTTTTAAAATACAGAAAAGAGTTAACTTTGAGCTTGTTCACACACTGTCAAAATACAACCCCAAATTCCAAAGTTGTTACACTATGTAAAATGTAAATAAAAACAGAATGCAGTGATTTTCACATCTTTCTTTAAATCAAATGTAACGTAGAAATCAAATAAAAATGTTTTTTCCTTTAAAAAAAAAAAAAAGGGGTTGTTTTGAATTTCATAGCACCAACATGTCTGAGAAAAAAGCTGGGAGGAGCCCATATTTACCACTGCGTAGCATCCCCTCTGCTTTTAACAATAGTATGTAACAGTCTATGAGCTGAGGAGACCAGCTACTGGACTTGGAGGAGGAATATTATCCAATTCTTCTCTTATATATGATTCTAGCAGCTCAACAGTCGTGATCTTTGTCATATTTTTCATTGCATTATGCGCCGAATATTTCCAGTCGCTAAAAGGTCTGGACTGCAGACAGGTCAGTTCAGCACAGACTGCTTTACTATGAAGCTGGTTAGCATTGTCAGGCTGAAATATGCAAACACGTCAAAAACACGACATATGGATCAGAGCATGTGTTGCTCTAAAGCTTAGAAACGTATTTCAGCACTGATGGTCCCTTTCCAGATGTGCAGGATACTGTGCCCATACGCACCCCGATGCCATCAGAGATGCAGGATTTGAACTGAGCGCTGGTGACAAGCTGGATGGTCCCTCTACTCTTTAGTCTGGAAGCTGCAGTGTATTTGGATTTATCTGCCCACAGACCACTTTGCCTCGGGTAAATTTTAAATGAGCTCCGGCCCAGAGAACAAGGTGGTATTACTGGATCATGATCGCACATGGCTTTAACCTGCATCTGTGGATGGACTGGTGAACTGTTTTCACAGGCAGTGACTTCTGGAAATGTTCCTGAGCGACTGCCATGATGCAATCACCCGTTTTTGTGTCACGGCATCTAAAATTTAGGAGACTGAAGACCCCAACCGGTCACAGCAGATGGCTGCCCTTCCCTGAGCCTGGTTCTGCTAGAGGTTTCTTCCTGTTAAAAGGGAGTTTTTCCTTTCCACTGTCGCCAAAGTGGTTGCTCATAGGGGGTCATATGATTGTTCGGTTGTAGGATCTATCTTACAATATAAAGCGCCTGTTGTTGTGATTTGGCGCTGTACAAATAAAACTAAATAGAACTGAATTGAGTAGAAGTCACTTAGATGAGTGACGAAACGTTTCTCCCACTGAAAATGCCACGTCAAGATAAACAGTTGTGTAGAGATTTCTCCAGAATCGTTTGTACTACAGATGATGATCGAATCAAATTATTTGCAATTTTATGTTGAAGACCATTATTCGGAAATTCTACAATTTGTAGGCGCAGTGCCAGTTCACTTACTTAGTTGCAAAATATTCCTCCAGTGGTTTCTTTTCAATACCACTTACTTTTCCAGCTTTTTGTTGCCCCATCCCCATTTGATGTTTTCTATGTTCTATTGTGAATAAAATATGTGTTTGCGAGATATGCGCATCGTTTTCATTTACATTTTTTACACAGTATCACAACTCTTTTGGAACTGGGATTATAAAGAAATATAAACAAAACAACAATTATCATACAATATATATTTGAGATTAATAACAAATAATAGGCTGGAGTAAGTCAGCTTCAATTGTTTGACATACCTTGGCTTGCTTGTAAAAGTGAGGGGCCAACTCAACTAGCCAAGAGGACTCAACAGCAGTCACATCACGCATGTAGTATTTTGATGTCTGCACCACTTCATTGAAGACAACCCTGAAAGAATACAACACAGAAATGTTTACAGCATGTTTCTCTCAAACATGTCCAAATACAAGATACTTTAAGAAACATTTAGGTATTTCAGTTCTCCGCAAAGCCTAAAGATCATTACTGACACTTTAGCAGCTAAAAGAATGTACACTGACCACTTTGGAGGTTTCTCTCCGTACAGCACAGAGTTGGGGTGGATGTGAAGCTCACGATCGTCTCTTAAAGTCCTGGCAAAGGAAAAAGAATGACGGAGTGCACCAAGTGGTTTTTGTAAAAAGCATGAAAACAGTTAAAACCGCTCTGGTGGGAAAACCGAGACATCTAATAAAGTGACAGAAGTTTGTCCTTACCGATAGGAACCAGAATGGTGAATGCGAGCTGCATTAGCAAAAAATCCAGAGACAATGCACTTCAAGATCACATCTGGATCACCTGTGCGAGACGCACATCAAGAAGATTAAAGTGAAACAGCTTAAAAACAGGAGGCTTCA
>VUQG01008700.1:53244-71455 GCA_015106755.1 Etia nguti | reverse complement strand
ATAAAGGTGAGTCTCTTTTGACGGACTGACTTTTATGTTAGAGCAGCGTGACACACAGGCCTAACAAAAAAAGGGAACATTCATCCATCCATTCATCTTCTTCCACTTATGCAATTCAGGGTCACAGAGAGTTAGAGCCTGTCCTAGCTATCACAGGGCAAAAAGTGGGGCACACCTAATGTCTAATGTCTGAATTATGCTTCAGTGAAAAAGCCACATTGTAACCCTACTCCACAGCATTCTACGCAACCTGACCTGCATCTGCCAAGAAATGCGACGACACATCGAGTCGGCAGAGTCCACGACAACTTTTGCATTTGCAAACATTTTTTGCATTTAAGAAAATGTTTTCTTTAAAAAATGTAATTTCAATACAGCACATGAATACAATCAAAGGGTTTAACTACATATATCTGTTCATTCATGTGTATAATTACACAAGACTTAATGCAGTATCTAGGAAAGCCCGAATCTTTTGACCTCAAAAACGTTTTGACACATCAAATTAGATAAAGATAAAAAATAAAAATCATTAGCCCCCAAACGTCCCCAGACAATGGGGTAAATGTATCTAAAAAAAACAAAAAAACAGCCAACATCCATTTAAATATGCCACCTTTACTTATTCTGCTTTGAAAAATGATAACATCTGCCACTTCCTACTGAGCAGACCAGATGAGGCAGTGATGACATGAGAAGCATTGCGGAGCTCCATTCACAGCACCTGGGTGTTTTTAATTTATGTCGCCACCAGAGAATGATCTCCTAAATAAAGTTTTTATGAAAACTTTCTTTTGCAAACATTTAAAAACAAATCCTCAAAAAAATTAATAAGTGGAATTAAGATAGCTGAACAGACTCAGAAGCAAACAAAGCAGAAAATAAAAAGAGATTATGATTTAACCTTGAAAAACAGGAACTCTGTTTATGTAAGCTGCATTTTTGTTGTTGAAGTCTTCTGGCAATTATTACTGCGGTCTGACTGCTTACAGTATTTAAGACATGTAATCATTCATGTATTGCTAAAGAAAAACACGCGTTTACCCTGTGGGTGTGCATGCTCAAAGTTTTGCTTCTCCCAGTTAAGCTCCTCTTGTGTCTGGTGCATCTTTTTTCGGAGCTCCTGGACTTCGAGCACCTTCAGGACCAGTTGGTCCACGTCTTGCTTGGCCATATCGTTCGTCGGGTACGCTGGGTACTGTGCAGGGGTGGCCTATAAACACAAAAAAACATTAAATGGACTTGCACGGCACCACCGCTGGACCTTTTTGCTTTTGGGGGTTTTTTATGTAACACTTTACACAATTAAAAGTAAACTGTATCTGGTAAACACATCAGCTTCACCTAGTTCCCCCTGAGATATTAAACTTGTACATTTAATCGCTCTCCAACAATACTTCTCATCATTTCTGCCCTGCTTACAACCTTGTGGCTCGTGACTGGCAGCAGAAGTAGAATTTAGCATTTTGCCAGATTGGTACAAATAAAAATATGGAGATGCACGCGTTGCCGGTTTCTATTTGGGACTTAAGTCCAGCTATCACCAGTATATTTTTATAAGGGTAGAAGTAAACTTGAAACAATGATGTTTTGTGGGGATTTTTACAAAGAGCTAAGCTGTTTTATGTTGCAAGATGACATCTTTGGAAATGCAAGTTAGATTTGATCAAAAACATACATGTATCAGGTCAGCTGAGTTGTGACTCCTGACTAATGATTAAATAAACAAAATAATGTTGTTTTTTTAAAATAACTGCACAAATTTGATTGCCAATCATTGCATAAAACAACGCCTCTTCTGGTAGATAATTCCACTACCTAACAGATATGAAGTTCATTACGGAAGACCTATAATCACTCATCTATCTGCTTTCGTGGGTGTTAGGCTGTTTTTCTGTTCTTAAAACTGCTCACTCTCACTACCACTTTCCCACACTGTCAATCTCAATAATGAAATAGTTACTCTAGTCCAATCAGAGCCAATAAGCCTCCACTTTACGTGGTTTAAATCTGTGCTCTCTGCTTGCAACACGTTTCCTCCCCATCTCCACCCCACCGACTTGCCACACCTGCTATAAAACTGTTCCTATTGACAGACTCAAAGATGCTTTGATATCAAGGATTTGAACTGTTGCTAGTACTGGGGATTTACATTTCAGCAGGAAATCTATGCTGTGGGTACGTTGTAATCACAAACCCCTATGAAATCCTAAAATGTAACCTCCCTGGAAATATAGCAGCACGTCTCAATAATAAGGAATAATAATCGCAGTATTAACATAAGGACTAACACGAGAGATTGCCAAAATAGGCAGAATTGAGGTGAGGGAATGTACTGGGACGTGGAAAAACTTGAGGGATAAATGTGTTTGCCTTTGAAAAAAAAACTTTAGTTAGACTTAACATAAAAGGGACTTACTCCGGTTATCAGAACCCTCTCCTGCCTGAGGATGTCTCTGACCATCAATGCAAACTTCAGTGGCTGCTGGTGAAACATTTCCTGTAAAATAAGCAAATAATACCACTAATTGCAAGTATGCAATAATGAATGCAAATGATATCAAAGACAATGCATTCCTAACGTGTATGTTGTAGCAGGTTTAAGGAAGTTTCTAAAGTTGTCATAAAGTCTACCAAGGTTTTTGCATTCTTCAGAAGTTTGAAGGAGTCCAAGCAACAAATGCTGCAGAAGGTTGAAAAATCTAAACAGGAATTTCTGCAAAGGTTAAATTTTTATGGGTGATGGTAAAGCCCAAAAACTAAAATAAATGTCACTTTCTTTAAAAAAGGTGATCATTTTCTTTGGCTTTATTGGTGGTCCTACTTAATCAAACCTGCAGCAGTCACTGGTAACTTCCTATCATTGTAAGTAGTGGCTCAAAGAAACTGCACTCAACCATGACTGGACTGGACCTTACATAGCGTTTTTCTATTTTGCCTCAACACTCAAAACGCTTGATGCAACATGCCATACAAGCACTTTTTTCAATGTTTTTTCTACTTAAGTGCTTTCTAGCATTCACAATCCAATGAAAGCAACTTGTGGTTCCATAGCCTCCCAAGTAGTAACCTGTCCAAGAATAATTTGGTAAGCAGACTGGATTAGATGACCTGCTCCACCTCCTGAGCTATAGCCACCCCTATGAAAAGTGAAACTGTGATGGACACAGCTCCCCTACCATGTTCCTGCTCATCTGCATCAGCTTCATCTTCTCGACAACATTGCCATTCTGCTGAGCAACGGATTGCAGCATGCTGACGGCCTGGTCCAACAGAATTTGAGCTTGACTCTCTTGCTCCACCTTTTCCTGTGAAAAGTCCTCCCTGTGAGTGTACACACACACACAGAGTCCCTTATGAATAAACACATCCAATATTTATTAAGAATAAACATGCATAGTGTGTATATATAGACTATACAAGCATGTACATGTACAGTATGTCTGTGTAGAATGCTCATGTGCATCATACCATCGTTGGTTTTCTATCCATTCAGATATGTAATGCCTGACTTCAATCGGGAAGGAGTTTGGTGGATAGAGGTTGCCGACTGTCTCATAAGGCAGATGCTGCAACATCTGGGTCATGTGCATCCACTGGGCCATGATCACGCAGGGCTAGGGAGTAAAAAGAAATGACATGTTTCTAAACTTTCCCATGACTTTTTTTTAAAACACAGTGGAACTAAACAGGGCATCTTTCTGATTTAACAGCATATCAGCATTCAGGTGCTCCTTCATTCACCACGCGACGCTACAGTCAGTAGTGTTTGATGACTGCGATACCACTTTAGCCCCGACAACCATCTGTTCAGCCGACTCTGTAACATATGCTGAAAGCAGGCTGAGCACATTTAAACAATGAGAAAAAAAGTCTGAGCTGCTCTGTTGACATATCATATATCATTTCCTAACCTATCACTAGGCACCTTTTCCTGCATACCAGAGAGCACATAAGCCAAACAACAGTAACTGTGAATCTCTGTGATAGGTCAGTACTGGTTGGTCATACTAAGGATCCACTGAAGAGCATAACAAAGCAACTAATTTTCTTATTTGTTTTTTTTTTGTTTTTTTTATAATTTTATTAATTTGTAATATCTGCAGCAGATATCAGAGTTCAACTGCGCCAGTTGCAAACATGCACATATGCTGTGCATAAACAGTAGATGTCTGCACAGCTGTGGAGATATAAATGTTATAAAATGATTCTGCTGGGATCAACCAACTACAAGCTATGAGCTTGATGAGCTTAGGATAAACAATCAAACTGCATGCTTGTTTTTCTAAGACTAACATGAAAGTCAGACAATTGACCACAAGTTAAATTTTCCAACAAGCATGTTGATGAGCCGTTTGATTTTCATTGTAATACAAAGCCTTGAATATATTTTGACAGTAATACTGTGATTATGTAAGTTGAAAGGGATATCCTGATTCATTACTAATGTACGTTGGTGGTAGCGCGAGGCACATGTTGTAGGACCTCTTCAACAGAAATCATATGCCTTTAAAGGCAGTGTGACTATAAGCAAAAAAATTCTCATTTCCAAGTCATGATTTCTGTTTTGTAACACTGAGCAACTTTTTTAAAACGGCTGTGTCTTAACTGAAGAAACAAAGCATTGCGTAACAGCTTTTCCACTGAGCAAGCCACAATTCTTAAAATCCAAACACTTATCATTCCACAGCTGCATGGATTAGTGAGTGGGCATGTGTGTATTGGTGTGCGTTTGCAGCGTTACATATTTACATATTTACATATATGTTTTTGCATTTTGAAAAGCAAACTTTTGACAAAGTGCACCGCTTCAAGAGCCTCTTTAATATAAAAAAAAGTCAATTTTTATCATGTTATATTCTCACATTTATCTTTTACTGAAAATGTAAAAAAATGCGTGCTCTCAGTGTTGTGGCACTTTTCACCATGCTATCAAAAGCTTTATCAAATATAAACAGCTTTTCAGATCTTTATCTTTAAAAATTCCAGCATGTTAAAAACACTAACTGGCACAACCACAAAGGCAAATGTAGATGTCTGTCTGTGTGTAGACAGATTTTGTCAACACAAAAGCACAGCAATGGAGCAAAACACAGTAATAAAACCCAGTTTGGTTGTGATCTAAAAGCTCATCCGTGCAACTAACAGTAATTAACCTGTTACGATGCAAAATTCTGCCGAGACATCTGGGTCCCAGCATTCATGTGGGCGTTACGTTAATATGCAACACCCACTTAAACATTGCTGAAGGCCTGGCAAACCCCATAAAAACACTCCTCCCCTGTAAGGACAACACGCCCCACTAAGGACGAGACATGAGCAGCCAAAGGAACACAACAAGAGATTCAAAACTGTTGATCTGATACAGATCCCAATAAGATCCAGCAGTAAAAGTCTATTCCACAGAAGTGCCACCCCTCAGGTCACAGAATCCCAACATACCTAGGTGCTATGCAACATTACACAACAATGCAGCCAGTTTTAATGCTCAGAAGAAATTTATCATGTTAAGAGTTTTAGTAGAGAGCAGCTCACTCTAACCCGACATGATCATTTAGTGACCAGCCTTTAAATGCTTATGAAAACTACAACTACAGATATTATGTGAGGTTTCCCCACTTCATTCATGGTGGGAAAATGTATGGTAAATGTAATGTTGGATCCTGTTAATGCTGACACTGAGAAACTATCTATGAAGAGATGTTTATAACAGTAAAGGTCTTTATAACTTTGACATAGTCCTACATGAATATGACCGAATATTACTAGTCAGATGGAATACAGGTCTTTGAGATCTTGTTTCTTGTGTTTTGACTGAACTGGTTCTAAAGCTATAATTACGTATGTGTATGCAGGAGTATGAACAAACACAATTGAATTAACTGAGTCTTTTCCTCTTGCATTAAACCTGTGTTTATATACTGGGTTAGGGCTTTTGTAAAGTGGCTCTTTGCTGTAGCCAAAAGGCTGGTTTGTTCGACAGTTTTACCCTCACATGTATGTTTACACTGTCAAGCAGCAGCTTATAACAAAGTTTTTATTCTCTCAGTTATCTAGAAACTATACTTGCTATACTGGTTGGGTTAAAAATTAGACCCTAATAATGGCTTTGTGTGAGTTGTTAAGTGTATAATCCATCACTACCAGAGCCTTTTCCACTTTAAGATACTTAACAAACAAAACTTCAGAGGATTGCAAAATACAACACTGATGTTTAAGTAACAACTGTTGCAATCAATCAAAGAATTGCACCATAGCATATTTGTCAGATTACCAATTCAGGCTTTTAGTTGGCAGCCTCTCGGCAAGTCTTTCTGCCCGTTATGTCACTAGTTTGTAGACAGTCGTGGAAACTCGTGCCTGCCTGCCGATTCCTTGCTTTCTGTGCCTACGTTTTCTGTCATTTAGAATCTGTCTTTATTTAACAATTTTCCATTCAAGAACACTAATCAGTTTATTTTTTTCAAGATTGTGCATGTTTGTATTGTGCGATTACATAATATGATTATACTAGCGTTATCCCAACATCAGGAACGTGCTGCACGTACATCTCTCTGGTGTGCAGAACAGCTTCCCAGCATTTATCCCCTGAGAGTAATTTAGAATTATCAAGTTTCTTCCATCACAATATGGCCTCACAAGTTGACGTAGATGACAAAACTGTAGCAAGTCCGGTTGAAATTGTTTGCCAGGCCAAATATTTACTTCCTATTTCTATGATAATGTCTAATATAGGCTAGATGTGAGTGGATGTGTCATATCATGGGAGTTTCCCCAGCTGGGTGGTGGGGTGGTTCTACAGTGTGGAGCAAAGTTAAAGAAAGACATCACTTAAAATGGTCTTCTAACATGTAAACTTGCTCATATTGTGTAATTCTACACAGATTAGTTTATGGAAGTTTGCTTTTTCAAGCAAATCGTTATCATGTGGCTACAATATGATTGTTGATTGGTTGATGATTGGTTAAATTTTCATAAAGGTACTCAAAATGTGCACCATATAGAAATCCCCCTTAAACGGAAGCCCTGCATGATCAGCAAATGAAAACAGTAGTTTTTATCTGACTGGCACTTTTGCTGTGAATTGAAATAATTTAAACGAGAATCCATCAGGACAGTTGAGAAAATTTGCAACAGTTGCAACATTTTGTATTTTATCACTTTAAAAAAAAAAAAAAAATTCATATTCATTATTATTATTATCACTTAATGCATTATTCAAAAACCTTGGCCAGTGAAGGTTTTTGCAATGTTTCAGAGACTGCGCTGTCTGCAGATTGCCCAGGTGAATTCAGTCAAAATATGAAGGATGACAGGCGCACTGCTACACAGACGGCGAGAGAAAAGGCATTTCTGAAGAAGCTCATTCGCATCTTGTTGTTATGTTGGCGTCCAAATGTATCACCGGGTCAAGGTACACTGTCATAAACAAATAGTGCCATAAAAAAGCCCATTTTATTTTCACAGTTCAACGCTTTAAATTGTGTAATAAAAACAACTATTCAGCTTTTCACCAGGCACACAATTTATCTATTTTTTCTGAATAAACATTACTGGGTGAAATGGGGAAAAACCCATACCTACCTGAAGACCTTCTGTTCATATCATTGTATATGATAAAATCTGTTACGGGGTAGTCAAACCATAACTGGTCATTTGCTTTGGGAAATGTTGAGAGCATTGCCAGAACACGAGCTGCTCTGCAAGTCAAACTAGATGATGGCAAATTAGTTTCAAATTACCAAAAGGATTTGTTTCTACATCATGTTCTGTAAAAAGAAAAGTTCCAATATACATACCAGTATATCTGTGGCAGACCAATATTAGCTGGCCAATACATCAGTCAGGCTCTACTAAGGAGCACGCTGCAGTGCCTAAACTAGTTTTAAATGCTGAATGTTTTTTTTCGTATTTCTCAGCCTGACAACTAACTTTTAAAACTTCACAATGAACTCAGCCAGGACAGCACAACTAAAGCATTTGCTTCCCCTACTGACCAAGCAAACCATATCTTTTGAAGCTAAACGCCGAATCATCCTTTTTCTGATAACTAAGGCTAAAGTTCCCTGTGCTTTAAGTGAGATCAACAAAATTACTCCCCCGGCAACTGAAAAAGTTGTGCACAAAGCTGAAGTACAACATGTAGTGAGCAAGGCCCTCGGTTTTGACACAAAGAAGGAGAGATTTCTCCTCCAAGGCCAACACAGATTATGTTGTGTACAGCGTAGACCGACGCAAACATAAAAGCCAAAAAAATGCAGAAGAATGTAGAGCACAACCACTTTTCCATGTGCAAACGCGTCTACTTCTTTGCAGCTTATGCTTTGACTCTTCTATGTGAGTGCAATAAAATAAAGGTTACAGACACAACAGTTACACAAATCAAACTATTTGATTTGAAAGAGAAACCAAGAGACTTCCGCTTGTTTCTTTCATTTACTGTGGGAAGTAGTGGGGAGGACTCTCATGTTTCTAGGACTGCTATCTGATGGCTAGTTAAAGTGTGAATCATTTTCATGATTGTGTCCATCTGCCTGCCAGGAGCAGCACCTTATCTCTGAACATTTGCAGGACATGAACTTGTCTTCACACAGCACGCATCAGTTACAAGGTGTGTTTGTTTTCACAGCGGTGACAGGCTGAAAACGGCATCCCTGCCAGAGTAACTATCTTTAGTTATTCTAAAGTTACTCTAAAGACTTAAAAGTGCACACTTGCACGCACAGGAAATGTTGTTTTACTAGAACTATAATATTTGTGACATGTCATAAGATTACTGCATTAGATGATATGAACTTTATGTCTTTAATTATTTTTGCTTCCATCCAGTATAAGTGTTGATGCCACATAAACGGCACACATTCTGGAGTAATGAGGGTACAGGTTGAAACAGTTGGACAGCAGGGCATGAAGGGAGGGACTAAGGTGAATAGGCAACATTCATGCTGCCTTGATGATTACATAACTCCCTTCCACGTTTCGTAAAAGACACCTAATTACCAAATACTTATTTATGAGGTAAAAATATCTTTTTAAAAAAATCACAATCACTATTTTGGTGTTCAAAAAAACAAAACGTGAAAAAACGGCGATGTAAGGCTGTGTTTAAGGCCGACGGACGTCCATCCTGCCTGTTGTCTGAAAAGCAAAACATGACACACACTCACACATCCATTACGCGCGATTCTAGGAACTGACACGGTTTCGTACTGAGCGGAGATAACACGAGCAGAATGAAACAAGGCACATTGACGCTTACCTTCGGCTAAGTAGAGAACTCAAAACATTGAGAAAAAAAATGCTGCAGCTCGTCGCCTCTTTCCCCTCTGCTGGGCTTTACAAGTCCACCGAACAGTCCTACAGAACGTGCCCTTCCTCCATCACTCAGTGTCTCGATGTAATGCTGACGCTGAACTCGGCAAGCTGGACAATACGCGTCGATAAAACTGAAGAAAACGGAACTTTCGATGCCAGCCGTTCGCGCTGGGCGCAGGCAACTTTTAACAACGTAGAAACTAGGTTAGACTCACTTCCCTGTTACGCACGAACGGAGGAGCGCGCTTTATTTCCTGCCTTCAAGTTCGCACATGACCCTGGTTACTGTGTGTATGTAGTTGGGACTGCTACAAGGGCTGCTATGTGACTCACAGTGAAGGGTTCCCGAATAAGAAAACTGCTCTTTTTTCTTTCCTTTCTTTAGTCTGGGACTTGTGTCTGTCTAGTCATTGCTGTGGAATTTAGGCTAGGTGAATTTTGGACTGTCTGTGTCCGTGGAAGACCGCGAGAGGGGGTATACTGCCTCTGTATTTATCATTGCGCTGAAACAGAAACTGTAAGTGTGTGTAGTGGGCATGGTGAACTTCCAGAGAACGAGTCGTAGGCGGAGTAATGTTGAGTCATTTTGCAACATAATGTAGTCTGACTTCCAGTAAGGAGACACATGATACCATATCTGCAAATGGCAGTGCCTTCAAGAGGGATAACTTCCCAACGGTAAAGCAGAGGGAAACTTATCAGACTCGCATTATTCGTCGACATAAACATCAACTTTCTTTGAGTTCCGTGTTTGTGGTAAAGTCACGCTTCAGTGGCTTGAAGTTTACCCCGCCAGCTTAATAAGAGCTCATTAAGCTTGTCGTTTTCCTGTTGAGCTTGGTGCAATCTCATTCAAATATCTTCTGTGACTAAAAAATGCTGTTGACATGCAATTTATCAACATGTATTCAAATAGCTTACTTAAGTAAAGCAACTAAGTAAGCAGATACTGGCCTCTCTGTTTTGCTTGACAGCTAAAGATAAATTAAGTAATATGGATTTTGCTCATAAAACGTCACAGCTTAACTACTTGCTACAGTTTACTGCTTTAATACTGATGAAGAAAGCCAGCAGTGGCTCTATTAAGTAGTTAAAACTGACTCAACTTTTCAGGGGAACATTAAAATGCAGAATAAACACAAAGGCATAATAATAATAATAAACAGTTAATGTAATATAATCAGGTATTTGACATGGTTAGCCCTCTAACTATTGGCCAGCTATTACAAAAGCAAATCAAAATAAAATCAAAACATGAAGATAAAATGCACACCTGCCCAACAATCCAACAATGCAGATTAAGTAGCGACAGTAACAAACTACAAAACCTTCTTTGAGTGATAAATGACTGATCACAGAAATAAAAGTACACCACATCTCAAAAACAAAACATCATTTGGACATATTCTTGTTTTTGAGAGAAAAACATTTTTATCTAATATAACATAAAAACTGAGCATAATTATAAATTCTTAGGTAACACGCTGTGCTATTGGAACACCGAAGTGATGGTTGTAAGCTCTGTGTTTCTATCCATTAAAAATCATAAATTATGTATGATTAATGATCCCATTAATCATTAAATGGACATTGTGCATCATCACTCATCAGTTCATGTTTCATAAGATTTTTTTTTTTAAGTGGTTCTCTTTTGAAAATAAGGACATTATAGAGCTCTCAAATGTTTTTCTTTGATATTAGTTTTTCTTTAAGGGTTCTTTAAACTTCTACACCTCACGTAGAAAATGCTGTACCCAAACCACTGCCCACTCTTCTTTCCAGAATTAGAATTTTAATTCAGACGTTCAAGCAAGAACGACATGTTTAAGCTCATGCCAAAACATCTCAGTTAGATTCAAGTCTGGACTTTGACAAGGTCAGTCCAAAACCTTCATTATGCTGTTTTAGTCATCCAGAGGTGGACTTGCTGGTGTGTCCTGCTGCATAACCTAACTGAGATTGATCTTCAGTGCATGAACTGATGGCCGTTGATTCTCCTTCATGATTTTCTGGCAGAGAGCAGAATTCATGTTTCCATCACTGACAGCAAGCCATCCTGAAGCAGCAAAGCAGCCCCAGACTGTCACACTGCCACCACCATGTTTGACTGCTGGTATCATCTTTTTATGAAACGCTAACAGGACTCAAACCTTTCAAAAATTTCAGCTTTTGTCTCGTCAATCCACAGTGATAGTGTTGTTTTTGTTCAGCAGTGGTTTTCACCTTGGAGCACTCCCATGGATGCCCAGTCTCTTTCTTATTATTGAATCATGAAGTGAGGCGGGGGTTCTTTTGTGATCTCCTGGATAAGTTGTGGATGTGCTCTTTGAGTAATTTTGTTGAGCCGGCCACTCCCGGGAACGTTCAGTATAGTTCTATGTTTTCTCCATTAGTGGATAATGGCTCTCACCGTGGCTCACTGGAGTCCCAAAGCCTTAGTAATGTTTTTTTAACCCTTTCCAGACCGAGAGATGTCAGTGACTTTGTTTCTCTGCTGTGTCGCTTTTTCGGATCTTTTCAGGTCTACTTCATTTCACACAAATTTGGGTGTGGCTAGTGAAACTGAACTCGCCTTTCCAAAAAATGTGGTTAATCACAGTTAATACACTTTGGATAGCTAAATTCAGTCATTATTTAAAAACTGCATTCTGTATTTACCCGGGTTGTCTTTGTCTACTATTAAAATTAGTTTGAGGATCTGAAAGATATATGTGTGAGAGATATGCAAAAAAAACAAGAAAGAAATTAGGAAAGAGGCAAATTTCTTTGTTGTGAGCTTGGTCGAGTGACCAAGTAGGCAAAACAAGGTAGTCATAACAACAGGGGGAGTCTGAAATGTAAAGCACATTTATTTTCCCAACAAAAACAACACAAAACCGTAGTTCTGGCTAACAACAACACAAACAGCAGACGTTTTGGCAGTTTGCTGGTCTGCAGCATTCGAGTGTTTGTTAATACAGTGTAACAAACACTTCAATCTTTGGAGTGGACATCCCACCAAAGTAAGACCAAGGTCAGCCCTACAGTGCTCAGAGAAACTACACAAGATCCAATAGCTACATCCCAGACTCTGCAGGCTTCAGTATTTTAAAAGTTAAAGTTGAAGACTGAAGAAGTGAGGCTTGTTTGGACAGGCTGCCAGGAGAAAACAGCTTCAGTTTCTCTAGAAACCACAACACTCCTAGAACAATGTCCTTTAGACAGACAAGACCAAAGATGTGTAGATTTTTGGACATAATACGCAAACATTTCATGCTAACTAGCAAGACAATGATTCCTCTTTAGTTTGTTTTGCGAACACAGCACCTGGGCTCCTTGCAGTCCTGGTCTCCTTGCAGTCCTCCAGTTGTTCTGTTGCAGCAAATCTACAACAGAACTACTGGAAAAGAGAAGAAGTGTTGCAATGGACCAGTCAAAGTCCAGACCTCAGGTCCCTGAAATGCTGTGGTCACAGTATTGCATCCAGTGCCACAAACCTCAAAGAACCCAAGCAACTTCACAAAGAAGAGTGGGCCAAAATTCTTCTAACAACGATGTGAGAGACTCGATAAAGTGAAAGTTATTGCTGCTAAAGCTGGTTATGCAAGCTGCTGATTCATGTGGTATACGTTTTGTAAATATGGGCACTGATTCATTACTCTCTTAGTTCAGAATGTAAATCCATTTTACTATAATTCTGCTTTTACGATTTATATTTTATTGAGATCCCTAAAATTTTTACCTCATGATGATGTCATTAGTAGTTATAGCCTTTATCTTGTGTACTGTACTTTCAAGTAAATGCAATAACGATACAGAATATATAACATATATTACTTAAACATAAAGATTTTTCAATATTTTGACGTGGGGATAAAATAAAATTACTCTGAATTATACAGACCCTGCATACAGAAACATGCACAAGCCATTCTAGCTATTATCTGTTTGAAAAAATATGTAAATATATAAATATGCCTTCAGGATCTGATGCATCTGCACACTAGAAATCATTAACATGAATGCAACAGTTCACCCTTACATCACATGTTCATTACATACTGTAGATTTAAATGTTGACATATTTTTAAAATAGCTTTATGAATTATGCTAGCATCATAATAAGGTTCGGTCCTTTCTAATGTAATTTGTATAAATTGCTTTTAAGCACACGCGTGAAAGTTTTACCAAGTGGAGCCAGCAGGGGTCGTCAATGTGTTGAAAAAGCTCAGCTTCTGTTTTGCTTTTTCTGGTTTTGAATTTGCAGTAATTGAAAGTCATTGTGGTTTTTTGACAGCGTCGGTGTTTCACATCCTATTTTATTACCATGGTTGGGGATTTCAAAACAACTCGAGATTGAATGTAGTGTCCTCTCCCTGAACACACAGCAAATTAATAATTTAATAATCCGAGAAAGAGAGAGAAGTTTGCCTGAATTTATATGTTGATGGGAATTTGCGCAAGAATAAAGCAAAAACTCTCCAAAAATTGTCAGAGTGGATTCGTTACATAATTTTGTCACTTGTGGATCTGCAGTTTCACGGATTAGCCACAGGGGGGAAGTAGTGACATACATACAATCTGCCACATGTTCAGGGATCTAAAATCTAGCGCCATAGAGCAAAACCGCACATCAGCATCTACAGGCTACCCAGCATCAAGCAAATCTAATTTAGTAGAAGTATCTAATGTTTACCCTTTGATTCCCTTCTATAAGTATCCCTGTCTACTGCTCTTCTCTTACTGATATATATTTTTTCAGTTGTTCTTAAACACACAGTCTGTTTTTTCTCCTGTATATCTATTTACTATTTATTTATTCAGTGATCACACTTTGGTCATGTGAGCGGGGAGCAGAGGCCAAAGTATTTTAGCAGGACATTCCACCTGTCAGATCTAATTTCCTGAGAGCTTTGATTGACCAACACAGAAACAATGCAGCTGCAAAGGCTTGAGCGTTTCCTTGAAAAGAACCTGAGCAGTTTCTTTTGTGTCCTTTCTTTTTTCTTGCTCAATACGAATTTTCCATTACGTATGTGGCTTGAAGGAGCAAACTTTACGTAATAATTGTGTTGATGATTATACTTTCATTTTCCCCACGTTGTCTCCTTAGCCCTTGGCTCTCTTTTCAGAAAGGGCAAAATATTGAAAGCCTAAAAGATTAGATTCAGGTATTTGTGGTAACAGCTATGCATGTTATTAAAGAGAGAGCCTATATCTAATGTTAAATGACAAAGAGCTTATTCTCTGGGAAGGCTGAACTCTGCCACAATATGATTTCTCTGTCACCAGTATGCTGTCGATGGCAGGCACTGAAGCATATTCTTTATACTTCTGCACTACAAAGCTCTGTGCTTGTCTGACACTGTTTCGGGGTGCTCTTAGGTAAAGGACGCTCAATGCAAGCTTGCAACATCTGGAACCAATACAGATGTACTAGCTATCTGTGGGACCGGGGGGCTCCGAGGTTGTAGGCTGATTTGGGTGGGTTGGGGAGTGAGGGGCTGGACTAGTTGCTACTTTGGCCCTGGGGGTCTGTGTGTCCCTGACTTCAAAATAGACTTGATTGCTAACAGCTGGCAGTCCTAACTCACCCCGTGTCAGAGCTCTCCTCTGATGTCAACCTTGTCAGTATCAAGGCCTGTACAATGGAAGGCCGGCAGCACGTATAGGTAGGGAGGAGATCTGTGTCGGGGTGAAGTGAGATTCAGAGAATGACCTTTTTTTATGATAGTTGTTACCATAAATAACATTCAGGTTTTCGGGACCTCTGAATCAGGAGCACTCGGTGACGATGAAGATTGAATATTTTTCAGAGTGCGCTCAGACTTCATAACCAATCTTATGCTGCCTGAACCGAGAGCACAACATCAAATATATAAGCAGATATTAAAAACATATATTATCAGTGCATGTCTTGGTTAGACTCATTTGAGAACATCTAGTTAATTTTATATGACCATAATTCCATATTAAATCCACCTAAATAAGCAATTACTCTGGAAATGAATAAATATACATTTTAAATTATTCTGAAACTTTGCTTATGTGTGTCACAGTCAGGGAAATGTGGCTGAGCTGTGTCCTGCTATTCACTACCACTTTATCAGTAAATAGGACAGCGACTCATTAGCATCTTTTATGATCCAGTTAGAAACTCTGCTCGCCTAATTACCTCCAATCAGCAGGGGGACAAAAATGATTGACTTCCTGGAGGACAGAACCCACTGTAGGACAAAAAGGACAAATTGCTTTTCAGGCTCTTCCTGGATAGACGTCAGGATATAAAAGTATTAAATGCAGAAGGTAACCACGTGGGTTTTTTTTTTTTTTTTTTTAAAGTACCATCATTCGGTCAAATAATTGCAAATCCCCTCACTTCAGTATCATCAAGAAGTGTGGGCAGCACTTTATAGTTTTATATGCAACTGCTGCTTGCAGGAAAACGCGTTGGCTCTAGACCACAGCTGGTAAAATATCATTAGTAGCATATTTATTCGTCATTGTACTCCGAAAACTCTCCCCACAGCCACATTTCTGCGTGATCCGTTCTACCTTTACAAGGTTATGTTGTTCTGCAGATAATGTTATCGAGTTTGTGACAGCAAAAGATAGGAAATAATTTTTAAACAGCTGCGGAGACAATTATCCTTCACCGGAGGATGAAGGGCAGCTGCTGCACAAGGTTGTGCTTATAACAGAGCTATGCATCATTATTAGACAATTAATTACTCTTGTCATTAACACCCGCAGCACCACGCTTCTACCGGGATTCATTCACAGATGTTTCAAAACACTCTTTAACAACCCTACCTGTAAACGAGGAGTGACGGATTCTGTTTTCAGGTTCAAGCTAAACTTTCACTTGTTTGCATGGAGTTGCTCAAATTTACTTCTTAGTTTTGAGTGTTTGAAAGATGTCAGGAAAAGGCCAGAAATAGCGCAGGCTAGGCCACTGGGACGAGCTGTTGTTTACAGACAGTGACAGGGATGAAGGACCTCTGTGCTCTGGTGCTGGGCCTTATGCCTCAGGGGTGTGTTCGCACTGCTTCTGGATGCTACAACACACACAGGCAAAATTATGTGCACAGTGTCCTCGGCTGCCTTCTTCATTACTCACATTTACAGGATTTGGAGTCTTTTCTGTCTTTAACAGCACTTAATATGCTGACTATACAACCAATTGTGTGAATTCAGTCAAAGCTAAAAGATCGAAAGCCTTATGATTTAGCTTTGTGCGTAAAACACATAAAACAACACACCGTCTGTGTAAGCAACTGACCTCGATGCCGGGATCAACCATAGCTATTATTACGTCAATCAGTGAAAAACTGCAACGAAATAAGTACAAAGTAATATTGACAAATTCTGTTTAATATTGTATGATACTCTTATCTTAAAATACAGTCTTTTCTGAGGTAGACTATTACAGTTCAAGAACATAATTATCATTTGTTTTTGTTTTTTAAAACAGACATCAAAAAAGACATGAAATAAATACTTTCATGTACAATATGCCGCAAAAATGAGGTAGAAATGGTTACAGAAAATGTACGATAACCAAGAACAAAGTTACTGTGATAACAGATCCAAATGTACAAAATAAAAGCTTGTTTTGTTGGACAAACTGTGAGAAGTACAGGGGACAGGGCAATCAAAAGGTTTTTTAAATTTATGTAATTTACAAATGAAGTATGGCTTGCAGTACCCTAGACAATGCTGCTCGGGCTGTTGTTCTGCAAGTTGTCAAGTGTTTTTTTTTTAAAATTTCCAGGACAGCAATCAGTTTAGATAGTGGGGGCTGTATGGTATGACTGAAGCTACCAACTGGAAATGGAGGCCTGCACTGTGCTATAGGATTGCTGGACATCAATCAGACCCCTTCCACTCCAGAGGAATCGGCATAAGGAGAGGGGAAGGGGGGTGGGGAGAAGATGCAACGCCACATGGCCACTGGGTTTTGTGGCCAGGGGGCAATCCAATCTAATGAGATTGCATCGGGGAGTGAGAAAACCAGAAAAAAGAAAAAGAATGATGAGGGCGGGAGAGACAGAGAGAGAAGGACAGTAGGAAATATTACATCATTCTGTTTATACCTCAGGACCATGGCAACAGTCTAATGCACACAACCTCTGCTGCAGCAGACGAGAGACTTGGGTTTTTCCCGCTTATTAAAACAACCACGGAGCTGCTGGAAAACAGGAGATTGCTTTGGATTGTCTACATGTTGGGTTCTTCCACAATATGTACACATGAGCTGTGAATTTTCATACTTTGGGATTTGTTAAAAGCTACACATACTTCTCAAAACTCATCCTTTTGGATGGCATCTTGTGCTTCGTCATGGGTGATTGTGTGTTTATTGTATTTACAGTTTCAAGTGATGTTACGCAGCAGTGAAATTATTTCAGACATGCATATGCAGGATGTGTAAACACTAAATAACACAGATTTTTGCAAGCAGTTTGTCCAACAAAAAAGGAATTTTTTTTTTTCTGTATTCTACATAGCATTTCTTCAACACAATCGTCACTTCACCATAAACTACAATAAAAATAAAGGTTAAAAGAACAGAAAAAATGTATATATTCATATATAATAATACATGGATTTATGGCATCAAAAATCCTTTGAAATACCTGAATTACATTCAATGTTACTCTTTGTAGCAGATTCAAGTTTCTCTCCCGAGGTAAAAGCCCCGTTGAAGTGGGTATTACAAGACCGTCAGGTTTCTCCTCGCACCTTTATCTCACGCTCCGCCACTCTCTACTAAGACCCTACGATTACATACATTCTTTATTTCATATTTCTGAGGTAAAATTCTTCCTGAGCATTTCAAACAAGACTACATACTACCAAAAAAAAGAAAAGAAAAAAAAAAAAAAAAAAAAAAGAGAAAAGAAAAAAAAAAAAA
>VUQG01008699.1:71737-82593 GCA_015106755.1 Etia nguti | reverse complement strand
AAATAAATTAATAAATGATATATGGATATTTCAAAGATGTTCTGGATGTTTGATTGCCAAAATGCTTGGATCAATGATCATTTGTAGTTCGGATAGGTGGCTCGTGCCCTGCTTGGCTTTAAATGTCTGACATAACTTCAATGTTGCTGACATTGAGCAGCGAGAGCGGCGCTTCTCATTGGACCTGTAGGTTGTCGCTCAGCCATTGAGGCTGAGACAAAGTGACAATGCTGTGAAAGCTGAGCGTCGCATTGTGCAGTGTGTAGGGGTGACCCATTGACTGGTCCATACGCGATACTATGGGGTGGCTTTGGATCGCTGTGGCAACGTGTGTACTCACGTCCTGCTCTGTCAAAGGTAAGTGCTAGAACAAGCAGGAGGGCAGCTCCCACGTGAGGGTGTGTGCCTATATTTATTGTAACAACAGCCTCTGAAACGGGGCCCTCCCTTTTATTTATTTATTTTTCTTAATGGATTGTTTGCGGTTCATATCAACCATCTATTTTTATTGAAGAAAATGTACACCAAGGACAAAGTCAAGACAAAAAATTTTTGAACTAGGGCTTGTTTAGCTGATTAAAGATGAGCTTTAACAATGGCTTATAAAGTGGTTTGAAAAGTTTCAGTTATTGATCCCTTTAAAGGAAATGACTGGTGGTCAGAGTATGAAGAGGGGATACGGCACTACAGCAAGGAGGCCCTCAACAAGGTACTGTTTGCACCTGCATTTGTCACCGAGTGTCTATGTTGTTATTGCTAGACGCAAGAAAGTTTACATTTTGGTTGTCATTTAAACAGCAAAAAGACTTGGTTGACAGACTTATTAAAAAGACAAAAAACACTCGTATATAGCAATTGTCACACCAGACTACACCACATGGCCCAGCAGGCATCCTGAGCTTGTGCACAGCAAGCACAGCTAACGCATCAAAGACAAAAAGTGAAACAATGAGCGATCAATAAAAATACACTCCAACAAGGTACTGAAGATAAGGTTTCCACTGTAGCAGTGGAAGTTATGTTCACGTTTGCCTACTATAATCTACAACAGAATCTTACAAACACTGTGCTCTGCTGGATTAAATATAAGCGTTGCCTGATCTTACTGTCAGTTATTTAGTTCCTATTATCCTGGGGATTTTTTTAGACTTGCTATGCTGTAAAATGTATCAAAGTACCACAATACCAATGCTCCAAAAAAATATTAAGGGAGCATTTGTCACACACAGTGATTGTAATGAATTAAATATTCATGACACAAGTAGAAAATCTTTATTGACATACATTATGTAACTTGTTGAATACAAAATGATATTACCAACAGCCATTGGAAACCTCAAGCATCTATCCTTTGAGTGCTTGATTCAAAATCAAACCAAAAATATAAGTTCAAAACCGAAGTCAGGCTGATCCATCTAGCATCACAATGTGGTTTAGTAGTGTGCCTGTATGAGCTCCCATCAACATCTGGTTATGCTCCTGATGAGAGGCTTGATGGTCATCAGCTGGGCATCAGTGAGCTACTGGACAGTCGGCGGTGCTATTTGGCAGGAAGCACTGATGTCTCATAGGTTCTCAGTTAGATTCAGTCTGGGAAACATGAGGTACAGAAAGTGGCATTAACGCCTTTGTCACCCAGGAACTGTCTACATGTTGTGGTCAAATGAGACCAGGCATAGTCCCGCACCAGGAGGAACCCAGGGCCCAGTGCATGCACATAAGGTCCACAGGTGATCACCTTGGTTCCTTAAAGCAGTCAGGGTGTTGTTGGCTGTCACGTAGAGGCCTGTCTAAGGACATGCCTCCCCAGACTATAATTGACCCACTGCCAAACCCCTCATGCTCGGTGATCATGCAGGGAGCTAAACATTCACTGCAGTGTCTCAAGACTCTGTCACATGGAGCAGATGAAATTAATTCACAATGGATTATGCTTCTTAACTGGACAAAGTGATATCACATGTTATAGTATGATCATCAAGTGTTCCCTTAATTTTTTGAGCAATGCATGTTGCCTACTGGTGGTGGTCAGAGGGCCCGGTGGCGCCAGTGTCCGGCAGCCTCGCCTCTGTCAGTGCGCCCCAGGGCAGCTGTGGCTACAATGTAGCTTGCCATCACCAGTGTGTGAATGTGAGAGTGAATGAATGAATGTAGTGTAAAGCGCTTTGGGGTCCTTAGGGACTAAGTAAAGCGCTATACAAATACAGGCCATTTATAAAGATCATGTAATGGTGAAAAGAGTCTCAGTCTGCATGCCCTCATCCATGTACCCTAAATTCAGTTTCTTGTTTTTGTTCAACTAAGATATCAGCTTTGTCACCGCTCCATAATGCTGTGCGATGCTGTACTGACACGGTGGACCATTGCTAGCTAGCTACAGTATATTTAGCAATCACACATTAACGATGTTGAAGTAAACGACATTTCCATTGTGGTAGGCCACATAAAATCACAGACTGCGGTCAGCAGATGCTGAGGAACATAGTTGCCATCTTTCTGCAGAGTCAATTGCTACAGACTTACAAACATCACGTGGCTTTCAGATTAGCTCAAAAAACAATGTGTAGAGAGCTTCATGAAATTTGTTTCTATGGCTGAGCAGCTTTTTCCAGTCCTTACATCACCAACGCCGGATGCAGTGGTATAAAGCATGCCACCACTGCATTCCAGAGCAGTGGAGACTTGTTCTCTGGAGTGATGAATCCCTCTTCTCCTTTTGGCAATCCAATGGACCAGTCTGTGTTTGATGGTTGCCAGGAGAGGAGTACTTGTATGACTGCATTGTGTCAAGTGTAAAGTTTGCTGGAGGGGGGATTATGGTGCAGAGTTGTTTTTCAGGAGTTGCGCTTGGGTCCTTAGCTCCAGTGGAAGGAACTCTTAATGCTTCAGCATTCCAACTTTGTGGCAACAGTTTGGGGATGACCCCTTCCTGTTCCAACATGGCTGCTCACCAGTGCACAAAACAAGGTCCTTAAAGACATGGATGAGTGAGTTTGGTGTGGAAGAACTTGTCTGGCCTGCACAGAGTCCTGACCTTAATCTAATAAATCACCTCTGGGATGAATTCAAGAGGAGACTGAGTCGGGCCTTCTCATCCAACATCAGTGTCTGACCTCAAAAATTCACTTCTAAAAGAATGCTCAAAAATTCCCATAAACACTCTTAAACCTTGTGGAGAGTCTTCCCAGGAGAGCTGAAGCTATTATAGCTTCAAAGTGTGGGCCGACGTCATATTAAACCTATGAATTAAGAATAGGATGTCACTCAAGTTCATAAGCGTGTGAAGGCAGACGAGCGAATGCTTTTGGCAATATAATGTATCTAAAACCTGTTTTCTTTCTAATGCAATAAGATTTTTAAAAAGACTTTAAAGGGTTTTAAAAAAAAATTAAATAGAGTTTAATTTAATGAAATTCTATTCACAAAGAACAGTACGCAACTGTTCAAAACATGCTTTTATAGCAGTTTATTAGGATGTAGGAAGACGCTCAAAAAGCAGAAGAAAACAATCGTCAGTCCCTGAAGACAAACTTTAGTCGTTACAAGGAAATAAGGACTCATAAGGAATCATGACTGGTCTCGATGTGACAGCGAGGCTTCTCTCTTTTTACTTATTCAGGAGTTTCCAGAGAAAACCCGGCCAGTGAGCTTCAAGCATCCTGTGTTCCAGTGCTCAGACATGAGTCCTTCTCCCTCTGTCCCCTCCTCAGGTCTGTCCAGGTCTCACCTGCTGACCTCAAATCTTGTGTTGTTCAAGAGTTTGAACTAACGCTCTCTTTCTCTTTCTTTCCCTCTCCACCTTCCCTCTATCCACCCCTCCTTCCACCCTTTTGTCTAGTTGAATTTGTGAAGGCGGCAGATATCAAAGTCATCGCCGCCTTGGGGGATTCTCTGACAGTAGGTGTTATTTGTTGTTTGCTGCTTCCTCTGCTGCGCCGATGATACAGTGTAACGCTGCCCAAAAATAGCCTCGCTCTGACCGTTGATTCATTCATTTTGCATACTCGCTTAGTCCTGCTGAGCAGAAGGCAGCTGCAATCGTGAGATGAGCTAAAATGCTTACAGTGATGGATAAAGACTGAGTGCAAATGAGATGGAAATAAACTTTAAACTGCATTACTAACCAAATGTTGCACCAACAGAAGACCAGTCAGCTTAGTTATTATCTCTTTTTGTGCTTTTATGAGAACGGCACATCTTCATAATCTAAGAGAAGATGCCCAAATTGCAGCTGGTTAATGGGGACCTGTTATCATCTCCTCTATATTTTTATTCTTGGACTCTTTGTGTATCGTTGCATGACTCACAGTTTATAATAGTTCTCATCCTGAGCCTTGATTCGGCAGCATTGCACGTATACGGCAGAAAATTTGGAAAGGCATAATAAGATCCGTTTAAATTAGAGTGTCAAACCACCCACACAAACACTTACTCATAAAACTGCTTTTCTTCTCCTCCTCGGCTCCTGATCTCTGTATGCCGTGCCCCTTCTTTTCCAGACGGCTATCGGCGCCAACGCCACCACTGTCCTCGGCATTCCCATCGAGTTTCGCCATGTGTCATGGAGGTGCCCGTCACAAATCTCACACAAATAACAATCAGGATGATGTGAAGCAGATTGATCTCATATCATCAACATGTTAGAAACTGTATTCCCCCATGAGAGTGTCAGTCTGTAAGAAACAAGGTTAAACTGGCATTAACAGTTCTGCTGCTGGTATTGCTTTCCTTTCTGCTTGCAGCATTGGAGGCTATGGGACATATCAAGATGTCATTACTTTGGCAAGTAAGCTGTCACTGCTGTGTCCGAGCTGTTTCTTAGCTGTATCGTTCCATGAAACTCACTAAGAGAAAAGTCCAGCTCATTTTCTTTACCTTTTTGACGCTGTCATTTTTAGATATCATCAAGCTGTTTAACCCCAATCTGCTCGGAGCTTCTCCTGGAAAGACAGTTCATGGGATGCAGGCTCATATCAGTGAAACGGGCTTCAACTTGGCCGTAACTGGACACAACACCTTGTAAGACCTTCGCTTACTTTCGTGTTGCCTAATCTAACGAATTATATTCTTCTACAAAAATAACTGAGCTCTGACCTGATTCACTTTAGGAAACATGTTATTCTTTATTTTGTAGCAATCTCCCCGGTCAGACGAGACATTTGATAGACACACTGAGAGGTTACGAGGTAAAGCGAGGCCTTGTTTTTTCTCAGTAATGATACAGCACAGGGATGGGAGAGGTAACGGGACTGTCGTCTCTATCTTTAGGGTCTCAACTTTGAAGAGGACTGGAAGCTTTTGACTATTCTCATGGGCATGAATGACATCTGTGATTACTGCAAAGATAAAGTCTGTCTTGGTCTCTTATCTTTAATTCAATAGAAAATCTCTCTCTATATACAGAATATTGCCTCTTCTATTACCTCTGATGAATCTTTGTTCCTTCCAGGCTCTTTTTTCAGTCGATAACTTCATCCACTACATGACCGTCTCGTTGGAAATGCTTATGAATGAGGTAAAGTGAAAGATAAACGAAACCAGGCTTAGGCCTGGATTTACTGTCTGCTGAGACTAAGGCCTCAGTGCTGTGCTGAATCACCACAGCGCAGGTCTTCATGCTGTGCTTCAGGTTCCCCGTATGATTGTGAACGTGGTTCAGATCCTCCCCATGCAGACTTTGAGGGAGGTGCAGAAGCCCACCCCAGGGTGCTTGCTCCAGCGGTGAGCACTCTCTTTCTCTCTCAGAACAAGTTCAACTCTGGCTTGATTGACACTTCTTGAACCTTTTTACTTTTTACTCTGATTTAGGTCTTTCTGCTCATGCCTGATAGAGCCAGTAGCCAGATCTCCTGAACTGCGGGAGCTGGTGGAGGTCAATCTGGAATTCCAGGTGCACTTTACTTCTTTCATGTTATAAGATTATGTATTATGTAAGAAAAGACGGTACAGGAGATTAGTGTTTTATGAGCATTAGATAAATTCTTCTTTCATTTGGTTGCCACATTAGAAGGAATATGGGATTCTTTCAATCCCTCTATGCATCAGAAAACAAATCCCATGTTTTTTAGGAATAACGTGTTCGTTCTGTACAGCAGACTCTGAATGTTAGGCTGCACAAACAAGCTCGTCTGTAAAACACCTTCAGAATCTTGAACTGCAAACTGTTGTATCTAAGAGCTATCGAAGATGAAATTTCTAGGTCAGAATATGAGGAAAAACTGCCATAAATATACATACACTTCTTTAAAAAAAATGAAAGAAACACTTTTTAATCAGAGTATAGCATCAAGTCAGCTAAACTTCTGGGATATTGATCCAGTCAGTTAAGTAGCAGAAAGGGTTGTTAAACAGTTTCAGCTGCTTTGGTGTTAATGAAATTAACAAAAGGTGCTCTAGAGGGGCAACAAAGAGACAACTCCCAAAACAGCAATGGTTTTACAAGTGGAGGTCACTGATGTTGCGTCCTCGTCTTTTCTTCCTGTTTTCACTAGTTTTGCATTTGGCTAGGGTCAGTGTAACTACTGGTACAAAAGGTGATACCTGAACCCTGCAGAGGTTGCACAGGCAGTTTCCTGTGTCTCCCAGCACAGTCTCAAGAGCATGGAGGAGATTCCAGGAGACAGGCAGTTACAGGTCCTAAACTTATTAGCGGGATCGATATCTCCTCCTTTGTGCAAAGAGGAACAGGATGGTGTGGATGGCAATGACCAAACAATCAGAAACAGACTTCATCTTCAAACAGATGTCCTCTGTGCTCACTACCCGGCACTATAGAGCCCGTTTTCCATAGAATACCAGAATTGGCAGATACACCGCTGGCACCTTGTGCTTCTTAGAGATGAGAGCAGGTTCACGCTGACCACATGTGACAGACATGAAAGGGTCTGGAGAAGCCGTGAGGAACATTACGCTACCTGTCTTTAATGTGTTTCCTTAATTTCTTTGAGCAGTGTACATTTTTACATGCAACCTTTCTGAAATTTCATGTCCACTAATTTGCATAAATATCTAATAGACAGAGTGCAGAGAAATGTATTTTAAACATTTGTTTTCTATCAGCCTGAAAGAAGAAATATTTTGGAAGCAAACAAAGCTAAAAAAAAAAAAAAGCCCATTAAAACGCATTTTTGACTGTATCTTCCATAATAATTTGCCTTGCCATTGTCCCCAATGATAACTCACTTAAATGTGCAAACAGGGTACATTGCACCCAAAACATTACATGCTGATTTCATGTTCGCAGCTCTCACTGTAATTTGTGTGTTTGCTGTTATTATAACAGCACAAGCGAGGAGAATGGGAGACAAATTGATTCTCACGCTGCTTTCATCTGCAGAAAAGACTCGAGAAGCTGCTGTACAGCGACCGCTTCTTCAGGGACGACTTCGCCGTTGTTCTCCAGCCCTTTCTGAAGCACGCTGACCCGCCCCGCCTCCCGGTAATCCATCTCACGCCTATCAGTGTGACATAAGTGTCTGCTTTCTGACCAATCGGTGCAAAACGTCACGCGGTGATGACTGACTCATCAGGATCCCCAGTGTGACAGCTGTAGCTTTTTGGCTGAGAGACTCACGAGTCATGTTTCACCAGCAATGCTGTCCATCACTAAAACTATACCGCAGTGTATTTTGTGTCTCTCTGAGCAGAACGGGAAGATTGATATGACTTTCTTCACTCACGACTGCTTCCACTTTACCATAAAGGGACATGAGGAGCTGGCCAAGGGACTGTGGAACAACATGGTGAACAATAAGTTGTATTTGATTTAAAGGCACAAGAAGTTGAAGGTCAATGAGTCATTCAGGGTTTATTGTGTAGGATTCATTTGGAAGCAGACCACAGTGGATTTTAAAACAGTCAATATGTGATTGAAGTGCAGATTTTCAGATATAATTTTCAGGGATTTCACAAAAGTATTTCATTAACTGTTTAGGAATAATAGCCATTTTTATATGCAGACCCCCATTTTTAGAGCCTCAAAAGTAAACGCACAATTGATTCACAAATTTCATGTCCTCTAGAGGCCTGTTCACCTGTTACTGGTGACAAGTTAAACAGAGAGAAAAATCTGGAATTTATTCAAAATGTTTCTAGTTTTGCTTCCCTTGGTCTCCTCAGATTTGATTGCTCCTAGCTGTGCTCTCCTCCTGTGTCTCACTCCCTCATTTTCCCTCAGTGTATTTAAGCCCCGTGTTTCTCTCTGTCAGTGTTGCATTGTACCCTCACCAAGCTGTGTGTTCTGTCTGCCTTGCCGTCTAGGTTATTTCTGTATTCCTCAGTTTAGTTAGTTTTCCCTGGGTCCAGCAATATAGCTGTTTTTGAGTTCACCTTCTGCCTCCTAGATTCTGCATTTGGGTCCTCCATTCCTGCCTACTGCACACAGACATGATGACCAAAAGCAACCCAAGAGTTTCAAGCCCGTCAGTCCGAGTCGAGTTTTTCAGTTACTGAAGATAAAACCAAAGTCGCAAAGACCACAAACTAAGCAGCAGCTGGAGGTGGCCACAGTAAAGGCCTAGCAAAGCATCTCAAAGAAATGTATCTGAAAAGGAAATGTAGCATTTGGTGATGCAAAAGTGTTCCGGACTTCAGGCAGTCACTGACTGCAAAGGATTTTAAGTATTAAAAAGAATCCTTATATTTAAAATGATGTTAGTTTGTCTGGTAAGCTGAAAGTCTGCACTTGAATCACTTCTTGATCATTTGACATAAAATCCACTGTTGTGTTGCAAAAACTTTAGAAAAACTGTGCAATTGTTCAAACACACATGTCTGCTTCTCTCACAGTTTCAGCCCGAGGGAGGAAAGACGATTGTGAGCAGCTTCTCTGACCCCATCACTCTCATCTGTCCGCCTATGGTAAGATTAGCTTTCCATATTTCACAACTTTGTTTGGCCTGATTGGTCTTAAGAATTGAATATTAACTACCTCCAGTGAAATTAGGTTTCAAAAAGTGTTTTAAAGGATTTTCCTAAAGGGAAAACTTTAAGTTTGTTGAAAACTCTGTTGATTCAAGGAAGCTCAGCGCTCTGGAACTTCTTTTTTTTTCTCCATTTGTTATGATTCCTGTGCTTTAGATCCTTCTCAAAACACTCCGTAACTGCTTTATCGTGCTGCTGTGCATATAAATGACACTGCATTCAAATAAATGAGTGCTTGGTGAAATAAAAATACATTTTAGTTCACCAGCAACTCAGAGCTGTTTGAAAGACTGGGAAAGAAGCTACAGTGTGTCACGCTTCTCAAAACGCTCTGCAGTACTGCATTATCTGTGTTGTGATAAATCTTAATTTATTATCTGATTTTTATAGTTATTATGTTACATATCATACACGTAGGAACACCCATATATCTTCACCCGACCGATCGCAGCCAAGTCAGACCAACCTCCCATCCAGACTGACGCTCCATCACCGGCAGTCATCTTCCTGCTGCTCCTCCTGGCACAGCTTGGAGTTATGTAGCTTTTAATTCCTGTTCCCGAGGCAAAACACACAGTGGGCGGAAGGAGTTTGTGAGCCATTCACCAGCATTGAGGAAATGACTGCAAACTGACAGATTTGACAACAAACAATGATTGCAATCATGCAACCGAAATATTTAAGTCTCAGAGGATGTTGGAGATGGACGAGATGAGGATAAGGGAGCTTCAGATGGTTGGGGGTTGTCTCTATAATATTGCCAGATTTTTACTATATAAAGTGCCTGGAGATGACTGGTGTTGTGAACTGTGCTTCAAAGTGAACTGAACTGAGAAATGTGACTTTCTAATAGACCGTTTTACAGTTTTTAATTGAGATTTAATTAACTTTTCCTGCGCTAAAGACGATATACCAGTTAGACCACAGATGTGGTAATGGGACGTTTCTGTTTCTCCCCCATTTGGGAGCAGACTTGGAGCATATATGTATTTTTAATTAAAAGTTTGCTTTGTACAAATTGCAAATGTTGTAATTAACAAAGCATGATGACCTACTTTTGGTTCATGTGACATTTATACATTCATACATAAAATATTAAAGACTTTGCCCAAAAACTAAGCCAGTGTTTTGTTTTTTTTTAATCACTAAATTGTGCTCTTTAATAACTTCTGGGTCTCTTAAAAAAAAGTTTTTAGACTCATTAATTTACTCAGATTTACCTTTTTAAAAAAAAAAAAAATTAAACCTTTTGTTTGCTTGTTTGTTTTTGCATGCTTACTCACGCAGAGGGACCCTGGCAATGTGCCTTGATCAGCTCAGTAAAAAAAAAAGGGGGAATAAAAATGATTTAAACATGAAAATTTGTCATTCATATCATCTGCTGTAGATTTCCCCAGACAGCTCTGACTTCTCAAACGGGGGAAGATTTAGTCACACGTCTGCTCCTCAGATCTCCAGGCAGCTGCTGGCCCACTTTCACTGCTCCATCCTCCGGTACCTGAATTATTATTATTATTATTATTATTCACTAAAAGAGGGAAAGCAAGCCATCACAGTCATCGCACTGAACAACAACAAAAAAAACCCCACTAAGTGTTGCTCATGCTGCTGGGTGCTGAGCAGTGGAGTCATTATCTTTTACCCGCAAAATGTCAGCGCTCGGCGTCAGTAGCCGAGGTGTAATCATCCAGTGCAGATGGCTGTATTGTACTCTCTTGTTAAACAGAGCCTACAATGCAGAATTCACCGACTCTATTGAGTCAGTGTGATTACAAAGGCAGGTGGAAACTATATTAAGGCAATCTCAGGTTACTTTAATGTGCTCAGAAATAGAAATTTACCTCCAGAATGGAGCGGAAAACCACATGATATGTACTCAGTGTGGTGCAGCTGGGTTACACAGGAGAGGGGGGGGGGGGGGGTTTTTGTTTTCC
>VUQG01008699.1:54071-71717 GCA_015106755.1 Etia nguti | reverse complement strand
GTTAAACAGGGGGGGGGGGGGGGGGGTGTATTAGTATATCATGTCATATATATGTGGGAACAGGCATATTTGCATGGGGAAAGCCTCTCTTTTCTAATGTGTTCTTATAATAAAATGCATAACACTTGAGTTTAGAAAGGTAATTATTTGTAATCACCCAACATGTATTTTTTTTCCCCCAAACTCTTTCAAAGTTAATTGCTTAGTCCCAGTTTACTTTGTTGCTTCTTGGATGCTTCTCTTTGATGAATTTCAATCAGTGCTTGTAGCTTTCAGATTTCATTATAACCCTTTTATTGTATTCAAAGGAAACCGTCTTCATGTTTAAACAAAGCCGTCGGCACTTTACGCGGGACAAATATGGATCCTCTGGTCTGGCTCTGCCGCAGATTGGCCTTTATTGTTTCTCTGAATGCATAATGAGATCTTTGGGATGTCAGTGAATGGTGCAGCAGCACAATGTGAAACTGCAAACAGTCCAAACGCCCCCTCCCACTTTAGAAATATCTGTTCTGTTTGTTTTTTAATGAACATGTCAGTAACAAGAAAGAAAATGACCTCATGAGGCCGTGTACATTCAGAAGTTTTAGAATTTTCCATTGTGCACGTCTGCTCCTTATAAATGGAGACAAAATGAGAAAAGCTGGTACTGTTTCTGCATCATCTTTTAATGTCAGATCTCAGGAGGCTCAGGGAAAAGGTCTTATTAAAATTCAAAGGGAGAAAAAAACAATAATATAGCTTCACTTGGTGCAGGGTTGCCGCTTCTGATGTGACACGACCGCTGGTCAGGAGGTGAATCAGACACAGATCACACACCCACCGCCTCCAACATCACAAAAAAACCCCCCCTAACTCTTTTTGCTCTATCGTATCTTTCACACGCTGAAACGTCTGTAAAAAATACAGCCCTGTGGATGTTTTCTCTGAGTTTCTTCCACACCTGCAGCTTTCATACAGCAGCGGGATCCATCAATGAGCTTCTCCATGGTGAGAGAGTTGTGTGCATTTAGGTGGGTGGCACAACAGATGTAACTATTTGTGACTATTAGTGAGGATATTTTTATTTTACTCTTAGAAAAAGCCTGATGGGTTTACTGAAATCAAAAAAGTATTTCTGTCAAGTCATTTTTAAAATAAATTTGTTATCAGTAAAATGTGGCAAAAAAGCACATTTAATGTAAAAGTGAGTTATTGTAATTAGCTAAATCATCATTACCCATTTCAGTGTTGTTACTGGTTACACGGGTGGCAGATTTGGTCTGATTACCTAAATTATTTGGGGTGCTATTTGGGACTTAACTGTGTTTACAGGCTTCACTGTGTTCTAATTATAATCCATTAGGAAGGGCATTGGGTATAAAAATATTTTGGCAAATATTTATGTGGATATGGATAATTGCATACAGATTGGTAAAAGCACATTGCTCCACTATGGCGAACCATTAAAAGAGCAGAAACAACAAGAAGAAGATGACAGAAGAACAGATGAAAACAAATTGCAGTCATAAGTAATTGCGGAAACATCATTGTACAGACTTTCAGCATGGCTGAAAATCTGTACAGCCACGCCACGTAGGTTGGGAGGGACAATAAAACAAACGGAGATTTGGTGACATGGAAAAGGTTGATAATCTGTTGCACGGCTAACTGTGAGAGATAGCAGTCCATGCTCACAACCTAACATGATGCATGTCTTTAGACTGTGGGTGAAATGAGGTTTGGAGAAGAAGTGTACTGATGACCTGTGGGCAGCAGTGGCTTAGTGCTGAGAAAGAGCGCTACAGATGTGATGTTTGCTTTGAGAATGTTGATGAAGAAGAATAGAGAAGGTCAGATTGAGTTGCACTGTCTGTTGGTAGATCTAGAGAAAGAATATTATAGGGTGCCACGAGAGGAACTGTGATACCGCATGAGGAAGTCAGGAATGGCAAAGAAGTATGTCAGGGTGGTGCAGGACATGTATGAGGACAGTGTAACAGTGATGACGTGTGTAGATGGGTTAAAGGTGGGTTTGCATCAGGGATTGGATTTGAGCTCCTTGTTTTCTTTGGAAAATGACAGACTGACAAACGTGGTCCGCCAGGACACTCTGTGGACAGAGTGATCTGTAGTGAGAGCAGGAAGCAGGTGAAAGAGAGTCTGGAGAGGTGGAGGTACGCTCTGGAGAGATAAAGAATTAAAGTCAGTAGAAGCAAGACAGAATGTGTATGTGTGAATGAGAGGGAGACAGCTGGAATGGTGAAGCTGCAAGGAGTAGAAGCAGTAAATGTAGATGAGTTTCAATAGCTGGGGTCGACCATCCAAAGCAACGGACAGTGCGCAAGAGAGGTGAAGAAGAGAGCACAGGCAGGGTTGAGTTGCTAGAGACTAGTGTCAGGGATGATTTGTAACAGAAGGCTAGCAGCAAGAGTGAAAGGGAAGGTTTACAAGCAGGTGGTGAGACCTGCTGTGATGTATGGTTAGGAGACAGTAGCACTTACAGAAAGACAGGAGGCTGAGCTAGAGGTGTTTTTCATTTGGGGGTGACCTGAATGGACAGGATTGTAAACACGTACATCAGAGGAACAGCTCAGGTCGAGTGGTTTAGACACAAAGATAAAGAGGCAGGGATGAGATGGTTTGGGCATGTGCAGAGCAGGGAGCTGCTAAAAGAAGAAGAAGAAGAAGATCTTCTAGCTCTCCATCCACTGTTGGTATTAACCTTGAACTCAATGTTTCTTGCTATGCACTTTGAACTAAGCTGATATCAGCTTCATAGTATCAGAAGCAAGACATACTCAGTTCTGAGTATTTGTATCTAATGACAGCTGCAGTTGTATTTAACACCTGCCTCCTGTGGTTAGCATTGTACATGACGAGTAAATGTGTTACACTGTGATAAATTGTGTCTAAAAAGGTGAAAATTGTTTAAGGCTTTACCAAAAGAGTGTTTCATTCAATAGATGTGTGAAGAAGGCTGTGTATTTGGCTCAGAGAAAGGGGTTTTCTGTTTTATTATTTGTATCAACATGCACAATAAACTGTATGCTATAACTGTAAAATATTAATCTAGAAAGGTGAATACTGCATTGTTCCTAAATATGAACAGACCTTGCAACATAGCTCAGTTTGATTTGGGCCGCATGCTCACATGAGCAAATCTGGACAATGACAGCAATAATTTTTAATAAAACATCACCCGGCAACACATTTAGGCAGTCAAGCGGCACGATCAGTAAATACAGCTTAATAATCCATCTTTGTCCTGTGGGGAATCACACAGTGATGTTGACAGAGACACTATCATTTAATCACACTACATCCATTTTCTTGACTGGTTATCCAGTACAGGATCGAGGGGGACTGGAGCCAGCTGCCAAATCAAATAGCTTTTAAACAAGATGTGAAGGAAATGCAGACTTCCCCCTTCAATTCAGGGGTTCACATCCCACAGAAGCTCAACTGGATATAAATCTGGGGAATATGAAGGCCAAGTCCACACTTCAAACTTGTTGCTGTGCTCCTCAAACCATTCCTGAACCATTTCTGTTTTGTGGCAGGGTGTATGATCCTACTGAAAGAGGCCACAGCTATCAGTGGTGTACAGTACTGTTTCCATGAAAGGATGGTCTGCAACAATGCTTATGTAGGCGATATGTGTCCAAGTAATAGCTACTTGGAGGGCAGAACCCAAGGTTTCCCAGCAGAACATTGCCCAAAGCATCAAACTGCCTCCACCAGCTTGCTTTCTTCGCACAGTGGATCCTGTGCCAGGTGTTTCCCAGGTAAGCAAGGTACACGCATCCGACCATCCCCGTGATGTAAAAGAAAGTGTGATTCATCAGACCATCAGATTGTCTTCTTTTGCTCCGCTGTCCAGTTCTGATATTCATCTGTCCACTGTTGGTGCTTTCCTTGGTGAACAGGGGCCAGCATGGGCATCCTGCCTGGTCTGCAGGTATGCAGCTCCATACACAAAACTGTGATGCACTGTGTGTTCTGACACCATCAGAACCAGCATTAACTGTTTAGGTAGTTTGAGCTGCAGTAGCTCATCTGTTGGCTCGGACCACACGGGCCTGCCTTTGTTTCCCATGAGCATCATTGAGTCTTGGCCACCCACAATCCTGTCACTGATTCACCACGGTTCCTTCCTTGGACCACTTTTGATAGATACTGACCACAGCAGACCAGGAACACCCCACAACAGCTGCAGTCATCTAGTCACTGACCCTTGTCAAACTCCTCAAATCCTTACACTTGCACATTTTTCCTGCTTCTAAGACATCAACTTTTAGAACAAAATGTTCACTTACTCTCTGACAGCTGCCATGATGAAGAGATAATCAGTGATATTTACTTCACATGTCAGTGCTTGGTGTATATATTTATACACATATAGCTATAGGTATGTGTTCAGATATACATCCATATGTTTGTGGGTGGTGATTGTGTGGATAAACATATATATTAGGATGATGATCATCACTATTCATATTCCTTCTTACCTATCTCAATATCCCACCATCTGTCTACCCCCCTTTTATCCTGTCTGTTTCAGCTTGTCCTGTTTCCCTTGTTTTATGTTTTTGTCCTGTGTGGTTGTTTCTTTTTTCAAAATCAAATGTATAACATAAACCTCTTCGATCAAAGATAAAGTCTGCACAATAAAAAATTAATTAAAAAAAAAAAAAAAACTTCCACTGTGGTGGTGTACAGAAGCAAAGCTACAAAAATGTATTTTTTGTCGGCTTTTTTTTTCTTACTTAGCTAAGGTAACTGAAGAATTCTCACTCAAACCTACGCTTCCAGTTAAACCATACAAAGGATAAAAAAAAAACATGATCGATGCTCAAACAGCACACAGGGATAGAAATGCTCACTTTTATACCTGAGGCACTCTGAACCGGCACACGCCCTGACAACCAACGAGGTACGATCAGGTACAACAGCAATTATTTGTCCCAGGATGATGTCACTTCCTCTCTCCAGCTCAAGCTATAAAAAGGGTGCTGTTGCGGCGAGGTCTTGGTGGAGAGACCGGAGAGGACGGACTCGGAGGCTGTCGGGTCACCGATGCTGCAGAAAATCTAGCTCTCCAGAAATACCGAAAGGCGGCTAAGTTTTGTTCAGAATGCGACCCTAATCCACCGACTTTGATTTACAGGGAAGAAACCTAACCTTCTGATAAAAGCTTCGCTATTTTTTTTATTATTCCTGGAGAGCTACTTCGCTTCGTTTCCAAACATGATCGGGAGAGGACTGTTCCTTTTGACAATCCTGTCTAGCTGCGGTAAGAAAAAGAACAGAGAGCTAAACCTTGATGAAGTTGAGCAATATGAAGGCACAGTCGGTTGGTTGAAGGAAATCTGCATTAAGTAATGTGACTGCCAGGGTTCAGCACCGAGGACAGCGACAAGCACATCTTTAATTGCAGCGAATTCACCTGCGCCTTTGGCACAATTATTCCCGTTACTAAAACAATCAGAGGCTTGTAGTAACACAGCAAGTGAGGAAAGAAAAACACACACACACACACACACACACACGGGAGCTGTAGGGATTATGAAAAGCATGTGAACAAATGAACATGCATGATTTTCTTTTCTCTCTCTATTCTTGTTCTCTTGCAGTCCTTTCATTGCCAGTGACTTCGAGTCAGCTGGAGAATGAGGACGTAAAGGTAAATATTTTCTTATTGTTTTTGGTTACATTTTATATTCTAATATTAGTTTTACTGGAGCAACAGAAAAGCCAAAAAAACCCCCCAAAAAACAAAAAACTAGTGCAGGTTAGTGTTAACCTTCTTAAATTGGTACTCCAGGGGTATTCTTCCTCTCAGTATGACAAATGATACAAATCCACTGCATTGCCTTCTAGCTGCTCTCCAGCTGCACTCTAAAGGCACGCAATGATTAGAAATGTTTAATCCCAATAATTTAAAGCGTTCAAGCACCTTCTTCATTGTGAGGAAAACCCACATTTGAATTTGTAAAAATCAATAGAAAGCAATTTGAGAGCAATGGAGAGCCTTGACCTCCATGATTTTGAGGATGCTAAATCCACTCACAGAGAGGGAGGGAGGGAGAGAGATAAAAAAAAAAAAATAGAGCTTTCCAGAATAAGGTTTGGAGAGACAAGACTACTAAAGGGATATGTGGAATTTGAGCACTTCAAAGGTCTTGAGTGAAGAAGCTGGGCACCTTTAAAAAAAAGAAGAAGAAGAAGATTGTGAAAAATTATGTATGCATGTAGGATTGGCACAATGGGAGTTGAAATTATTTTGATCTCTCATCTAAAGAGATTTATATCTTTCAATTAGTGGCTAAGTTAGCACACGAGCTGCATTAAAAGAGTCTCAGACTCATACGCTGCTTTTGATTCAGTTTAATTCATCTTGCTTGCAACAGCAGCCAGTTTTACTGTAATTCTCACTTTTTTTGGATGATTTGGGGACTGTCTGTCCTCTGATTCTGGATTGTGTGCATCCACAGGTGATGAAATGCATTGTGGAGGCGCTGGCAGACGTCCTGTCGAGGCCACACCCCATGCCTGTCAGTCAGGAGTGTTTGGTCACACTGAAGATGGGTAAGCAAAAGAAGGAAGACAGCTGGGCAACACTGAGCACAACCAAATGTCCTTTATCATTTAAAGGGGCTGTTAGAATGGCTCAGTGCTGCAAACAACTACATTTATAGCTTAAATTAGCACAGGCAATGGGATATCCCTATACATGCACTTAAAAATTGAGTTATTAATAAAAAAGAATTGGTTTTGCAACCTTAGAATATTAGTTGTTCGAATATTACATAAGACTGAAGCATGTCTCTTCTTCTACTGCACACAGAGTGCATCCCCACAAGGACTGTGTAAGATAACCCACAGTCCGGCTATAATATAGTCCCATCTAAAAACACCAATAAAACTTTGACTTTCACATAAAAACATTTCCCAGACTGTTGGATGGTGTTATCCTCTCTGCTAACCTTTTCTCAACATCCTCATATCTTAAACACACTCCAGAAACACAGTGCGTATCCTTCATAATGCTCCGGCAAGGCAGTGTTTTAGGTTTTAGTTTTACATTCCATTAATCTGAGGGTATAATCAGCTATAATGTATTTTCCCCCTCTGCTGCCAAGTGCTTGCTCATCACGAAACCGTTGGATCTCTTAATCTTACTATGCAAAATGCCTTGGGATAACATATTTTCTTGTTTTGCCCCATGGGAATAAAATCAAAAATGGATATTTACATTATTTCTAACCTTTACCAATTTGTAAGGGCACTGGTAGAGGTAGCTCCCTCTTTATAGATTTATACAGATTTCCCTGGTTAGTTATTATCATCATCCCCATCCTCACTGCTGTCATTCCCATATAAAAGACCGGATTAAAAGAGGTCAGGCCTTGCTGGAAAAGTGCTGTATTTTAGAAGAAAACCACCGTTCTCTCGTAACGAGTGCATAGTGCTCTGATCATAAGGTTAATGGATTGATGCAGTGATTCTGGGTAAAAGTCTGCTGCAGAGTGTTTTATACGGAGAGGTCACTAGGACTCGGTAAAGACGATTCAGTTACATAGGCGGTGTTTTACCTTGATGTCGTTCTTGTTGTGAAAAAAAAAAACAAACCCACACACACACAAAAAAAAATCAATCACAGCCTTACTCATCGAACGTTTGCTACTGAGCGGGCGCCGTGAGCGGGAAACTGTGCACCACCGTAGGGGATGGAAAGAAAGGAGAATGGAGGGGAGGAGTAAAAGGAAATGAGAGATCACAGATTGATACAAGAACATGATACAGTACAGTGTCTGTCTCTTGCTCCTGCTGCTGCATGCTGTATGCAGTGCTGTTTGTGGGTCAGCAGAAAGACCAAGTGCTCGCTTGCTGCTGTGGGAGTCTCTATGGGCCAAATGATTAATTGTGCTCTTGCTTTGAAAGCAGTAAATTCCAGGGCAATTAACTCTGATGAATCCACAAAAGCGAGTCTCTAAATCCTTTGAAAAAAGTGAAAGGGGAAAGACGTACACTTGTGATTTACCCCCTACAGCATCGATTCCCTGCCTTTTATCTGCTATTTTTCTTCTTCTTCTTCTTCTTCTTCTTCACTGTTATGTGTTTGCATTTTAATGTGCTTGTGTATGTGCGCAGATGACCGGCTTGTTACTATCCTTCGTCATCAAAACTTTCTGAAGGAGATGCAGGAGATCGCTGCTCAAGGTGAGTCACGGATTACTCATCCCGTTTACGTGTGCATGAAGATAAGAATGATGGAAGGCTCGAGCGACTCATTTTCATTTAAGGTGGTCGGGGGAGAGCTGATACACCCACAGCAGCAGCACCGACCCTTCAGGCTACAGATGATGTCCCTGGTGAGCTGAACCTTCCTCTACATCATGTGGTTATTCTTCTTATTTCTTATGGAGCATCTAATCGGCGGGTTAAATGCAGCAGCTGTGACAGTGATTTATAGTTTCCATTATTTATGTTTTTCAGCAAACTCGGGCTAAAAAACAAATCAAAAGTGCTGAGGTAGATTTAACTTCTGCTGAGGCTCTCTGAGGGAAAGAAATCAGAACATGCATGACGTCCTTCCACATAACAGCATACCTAGCTTTTTTTAAAAAAAATCAGTGCCAGTACCCAGTCAATCACACAATGGTAAGGTGGGAAGGAAAAACAAGGATAGCAATTTGAATGTGGTCAAAGAAGAAGATAATGTTTGTTTGTTTTTGTTTTTTAATTTGTAGGGGTTACATATGCCTCCTACTATCAATCAAAAACATGAGGGTAACAACAATAAACCCCATAATAAACTGTAGTGCTTTTGTGTAAGCGCCTTCTTTTAACATCACTAGAAAATCAATTTCTTCTAGTAAATTAAATCCCCACTCTCCCCTATTTTCAGATCGATCCATGTTGGAGGCTTTGGGAGGCCCTGGTGAACGAGCCATCCTGTCCAAGAGGACGGGAAACGGAAAAGATGAAAAGGATGCAGGCATGGAAGACGGAGAGTCGCAGGGGGACAATGAAGCTGAAGTGCAGGTGAAACAGGAGAGTGATGAAACCCCAGGAAGCCACGTCTCTGAGTCTGTGCAGGAGTGGAGGGAGGGCGAGGATGAAAAGAGGGAGGAAGATGAAGAAGGGTATGAAGAGAAGCAAGCAGAGGAGAATTCAGAAGAGGAGAGCAAAGGCAAGTGCACATTTCCAGGTCCTTCTTTGAAATCCATCTGCTATAAAGTAAAAGTAGAATAAGGAAATTGGAAAAGGAGATCGAGAGTTTGGCATCTAAAGATGCAGTCAAGTTTTTTATTTTAATAATACAGGCCACTCAAAGCAAATGAAAAGATTTAACATTAACCAAATGGTAGAAGCTAGACCTTAAGACAGAGAGACAGTGCTGAAACAAAAACTGCCTTGTAAATGGAAACTGCTTGCTATCTCAGGGCTGGCTGATTGATGGAAGCACTTCCATCTACATGATGAATCTCAGGCCCCTCACCCGCAGGGGAGGGGCAGAAATGAATGAGTAGCTCAATGTTGGAAATTCAAGTGCTCAGTTACAGCTGCAATCATCTCCCCATAACCTCTAAAGTCATCAAGACTGCAATCAGCTCTTTCTATCTCTGAAACGTTCAACAGAGAAATTGTTTTATTTTGAGTACAATGAAATAGTGATACTGAATCTGCAAAATGGAGCTTCAGCCATGCTGATAATTCCCATAAAGCATTGCTAGCACTACTGAGGTCCAGTGCTGCCAGCTGGCAAGAAATATTTCATTACAAGAAGTGGAATCTTGCTGATGGCGGAGACTTTTCTGGCAGCGGCCTAGCAGAGGTGTTTCAGTGAGAAAAATAATAAAAATAAATCTTATTCTTTTCATATACCCAGATGATGGATCGGATGAGAAGAGAGACGCACGCAGAAAGAAATCAAAAGAAGAAAGGTCCGATGAAGAAGATGAAGAGGAAGAGAAATCCAAGAGGCTCTCACTCTTCCATAAAAACAAGGGCAAAGAGGAAGGACGGAAGGAGGAGACAAAGCGAGGTAACAGGGAGAGCTTAGAGCGGTGGACCAAGGCGACCAAGCCTTTGCTGCTGAAGAAGAAAGCAGCCACAAAGGAGGAGCAGCAGGAAGTGCCTCATCATTCTAAAGAGGTAACAGAGGAAGAGGAGGAGGAGAAGAAGAAAAGAAATGCTCAGAAGAGTCCAGAGGAGAAGGAGCTGCAGATGATTGCTCGAAGGGCACCGGAGGAGAGGAGGGGGTTGGAGGAAGAAGGGAGCGCCAGCAGAAAGTCAGAGGTATGCTTTCCCCTTCTTTTGTAAGATTCACAGTCCGAGAAACAAAAATAAAAAGTGCTAAATCGCTTAAAGGAATCTTTCCACGTTAGGAGATATAGCGAGCCACAACCAAGCTTAAAATAAAAGCTGGAAACTGTTTTAATTTAACCTCCAATAAAACTGCTAATTAATAACGAAACAAACAAGAACACTCTGAGAGCGCAAAGAGGATACTTAAACTTTGATGTTTTATGATGTTTTTATTACAACATGGTGACGTCAGCCTGTTACAGCATCACTGTGGCATTGTAAGGCGCCGTGCTGAAAAACATAAAGAGTCCTAACATACTGTTGTGAAGTTGTTGAGACAAGCTATGAAAAATTATGTTCAAAGTTTTACTGATTTTCACATTTGGTGTGAGCTTGAACTCGACCAAATTTAAATAATTTCAAGCTGTTATTGGGTGTCTACCGTCACACAAAATTTGAAAATGATATCTTAAAAACCGTGGACGCTAGACTGCTAACAAACAGACAGACAAACAAACAGAACCGATTACGTACTCCCTTCCCTTTGGGGGGAAAACAACAATGAGTGTGTAATTATCTTTTTTGGGGGTAAACCATAGATCTTAGAGATGGACATCTCCATTCTGGGTTGTTCAGCTACAAGAGTATACCAAAGAACATTATGTCGCATTCAATAAGCTGTGAAACCAGTGATTGAGACCACAGATGCATCAGAAAACCTGATCAAAGGAACCAAAGTTTAGATTTCCATCAGACATCTGCACAACCAGACTTCTTTTTGATATCACAGAGGTCGCCCCCTGGTGGCCATTAGAAAGAATGCAGAATGTTCCTCTTAGAACTGGGAGTTGCATCCATCTTTGATATACAGTGTGTGGCTGTTTCTAGTCTTCAAGAGCACTAAACTCTGCTTATGATACATTCATATTCAGATATGAAGGATTTCTCTCAGCAAGTAAGAAAGAAATCCTTCTTCCTGAGTGCAATGAAATTGTTCCTCAGGATGTTTTACCTGTTTGCTTCTAAAGCAGAATTCTTCCTACAGCTTGACTCCCGGCAATATCTTGAAAGGAAGCTATTTACACTGCAATAGCTTTGATGGATGCAAACTGCTACACAGTTGTTGTTTAAGTGAAGGTAGAGGATGCCATTCTGGACATTATGTGTGCTCTCTCCAATAGATAGGACATTCGAGCCACGGATAAATATGATTGTTTGCACTGCTGGTGTCTCTTCTCTCACACGCTGTCCTCTCATTATACCTGCAGGAGCCTGAGATTGAAAGTCTGGCAGCCATCGAGTCAGAGCTTGAAAATGTTGCCCAGAAACTCCACGAGCTGCGGCGAGGCTGAGAGAAATCGAAAGAGAGAGAGAGAGAGAGAGAGAGAGATTGGAACAAAGTTTGACACCGCAACCTCCTCTGCCTCCTCGTCCTCCTCCGCTTTACCAGCTGCCTGGTTTCCACAGATAGAGCGTGTGAATGTGTGACAAGGTTTTGTCTTTCCGCTATTTTTCCTGAGGAGGCCCGATCGCCGCGGCCTCACTCGTGACGTTCACATAGAGTAGCATACAGTAGATGCACATTGCAGCTAGACGTGCATACTAACAACACACAAGTGCACGCGTACCGTGCATTCGCGTGCGTAACATTTCAGAAGATTCCCGAAGAAAGGCGACTTGTTCAGCTTCATTTTCTCCGACAATCATGTCTCTGTTTCTGTAAACGTATCTCTTCTGCTTTTTAGATTATTTCAACGGTGCGCACTGATTCATTGTGAAAGGTTAAGGCAAATCCAGGTTTACGCCTACAAGGTGAGGTTGTACAGTAATGGCATGTATACATGTACAAAGCTCTTTCTGGAATGCTCATTTACTTACAAAGTTAAAGATAGAGAAGACTTAGATGATTGTCATAGATGCAGTTGATGCAAATCAAGCCAAGGCAATAAGTGATTTTTAGCGGATTAGTGTCTGGGGTGTGATCTGTACTGAATTTATGTAAGAAAATCAATAAATTGAATAGTTTATCTGAAATTCTCTAATTTGGTGACTGTTTTTCATGCCTCTAAAGTCAGCTAATTATTAACATATTAAAGGTAGCGTATTAAGAGTCATTACAGGACTGTCACACTGTATAGAACAATCTACACAACCCACATGAACCTATAGGATCCACTGCAAATTTCGGTTACAAGTGTAGATACAGTCTGTGCTTGTTTGTGGGCGACAAAGCTGACAGCATGAATCATCAGCATGACACACAGGCTGTTGACACATTCTTTTTCAACAGGCAATTTAACCTTTGGTTTTGGCAGCAATATGAAAATTCTCTGGTTGTTACTATTAAGAAGAAAATATCTAGCGTAGATTTGAATCATGCAGTGTTAGCTGATTTTTTTTTTCAATGCTGCGTTTTAACAGCAATATGTCGAGAGCTGCCGAGCGAAACATGGATTGGAAGGAGTCAAGAACACAATGTGGGCAGAGGAGAAACTAAAATGTGAAAGTTCTGCTTTCTTTGGCAACTCGAGTAAATATAGCTACTGTAGGCATGGCTCAAAACTGAATCATGTACAGTCAGACAAATGCAGTCTTGGAAAGCCTGAATACTGCATCTGAGGGTAGGTTTTGCACAAAAAATCCTGCAGAAAAATGTAGTTATTGAACATAATCAGAGATCACAGTGACAGTGGTGATAGTGTTTACTGGATATTTTGTATTAGTTATATTTGGAACTTTGAATCTCTACACTATTCAACCAGCTGTTACAAATATAGTTCAGGGTTTTTAAGGTTGTGAGTTTGAAAGGGCACCAGATGGCAGCATTAGACCATCTCTTACCTCTTTTTCAAAGGCGAGTAACGCAACAGCGTGATTAAAATGCACAATGGTCATGTTTGCATGGAATCTTTTCCATTTTCCTTTATGTGTTTTACAAAAATAACGGGAAAACATGCACAAATGCATATGCTATCAAATTTAAAACATCCTCTCTTATAATATTTTTGTCAGCTTTTATGTACATAATTTAATCGCATGACACTCAGCTTTCTTGAGTCATGTTGCATAAAACCAGCACGAATATGTAAGGCATCCATGTCGTGGATAAAGGGAGGGATTTTTATAGATTACTTCAATTAGCTTAAACAAAGAAATCCTTTATGTTGAACGCCCCTTTAAATCACTTTGGCCTGAAGGCCTGCTCCGATGACTGAGGCTATTTTTCTCTGAGTGAGAAATATACGAGTTCATAAGGTGTCAAAACGTAACAGTCTCGCAGAGCTACTGTTAAATTTGTTTTCAAATGTCGGCTGAAAGCCATGAGCTAATGAAGCTGGTATGGAGCAGGATCTCAGGTTTGGATCAAAGTTAAAGACAGACCAGTTCATGTTTGTATAAAAAATATAAGATTTTATTTCCAGCTACAAAGTGAAACATGTAACATTTTTGTCACACTTCTCAATAAAATAGTAAAAAATAACCAAAAATACACCACTGATACATTTTGAAGCACAGAAAACATTTGGCTTTTTAAATTAACTTAAACTGTACACATATATACAAAGTATATACATCAGTATTTTTTTAAAGGAATGAAATTACAATTCTTCCAGTCTCTTCTTCTTCTATTTTTGTACAAAATAGACATTTTGTTCCTGTAGATTCTTTTTCCCCCTCCTTCTGACCTGAATCAGTAATAGTCAAAAATTTTCTTTTCTTTTCTCAGTGCCGTGGCAAAGCCCACTGTACTCCATTATCTAACCCTAAACTCAGCATGCTGCTTGCTTTCTCATCCAGGGCAGAAACTCTGACCTTTCCTCTACTCTGTAAGCACAGTGAAAAGCAACACACACAGACAAGGCTAAAATTCAGAAACGCACACATACTCACACACACACACATACAAGGACACATTCAGACCTGTTTGGACAGGGGAACACTGGCCTGCTGTGGACTGCATGCTCCCTCTACAGCTGCTTAGAGTTTACAGGTCTGGTCTTGGACTGGGAGGGTGGAGGGACTTATTAGACACCTCATTTAGAGAGGAGGTCAAGGTTTAGATAAGGTATAAAATGCATACAGTAAAATGGACGGGTTTGTAAAAATGCTTTCAAGGGAAATGGGTGGAAACCTGACAGCAGGTTTGTCAAAAAAAAAAGAAGTTATAGTGCAGGGATCTTTTGGAGCTGCTAAGCAACCCTCTGTCTGAGTCTATGAGGCTGATGTTCATCAGCTGTACAAAACATACAGGCACTAAGACGAGCACCTGGGCTACTTTTACAATGAGAAAATGGCAAAACAAAACATGATAAACATATATACTGAGCTGCAAAATGAGATGGAGTTGTGTTTGTTTTCAAGTCAAAAGCGCATATCGTCCAGGAGTGTCTCACGCCATGTCTCCCATCATCTTCTTGTAATACATGGACTCGAAGATGTCGTTCTCCCCGGGGCAGTTGTAGTGGCAGGCACAGGATTTGATGAACATCATGTGCTTCTTCATGACTTCTCCATCGGGACATTTGAACTCCATGGGCAGGGTGGTGGTCCTGTGCGGGGTGCAGCAGCGGCCGTCCAGGCAGACGCCGCAGAACTTTGGCCTGTAGGACTTGGTGGTGGTGCAGCCAGAGATCTCAAACTTCATGGGTTTGGAGACTCTGGGAGTACGGATGCACTTTTTCCCTTTCTGTAGGAGGAAAAAAAGAGGAAAGAGCAACTTCAGCAGGGATTCTTTTACTGATATTGCATGTCCAAAGGTCACGAGTGTGGTGCTGTTTAACGAGAACTCACCCTAATGCTCTGCTCCAGCTGAGACTCGCATGGTCTCACCATGCACAGCCGGGTCTGTTTTTCTAGACGGCATTCGCGGTTATCGTTGGTGACCCTGGTAGATATTCCCAGGCCGCATGTCTTCGAGCAGGCGCTCCATTCAGTCGTCTGAACCAGGCAGTTCTCTCTCATCATAAAAGGATCTGGGCCATAGGTCTCCTCCTTCCTGTATGCTGTAAACACAGGAGGAAACACTGGGTTAGAAAAACTGTGCTAATTATGCTGTAACCGCATCCTTGTGTTCTTCAAAAACAGACGCTTACCAGACAAAACAGGGCCCATGAAGCTTTTTGTGGTGGGAGTTTCATTCTCCTTTGTGTCAGAAGAACCACATTCCCACTCCTCACAACACTTTCCGGGCACTTTCACACGCCTTGGGTTGGGGCAGTCTGGGCTGGGCAGCCGGATGTCCATGGAGCAAAGAGGCACACAACCGATGGCTCCGTCCAGACAGGTACACTGGTACTTGCAGCTGCTCTGGAAAGTCTCTCCGCTCCTGTACACTGTGCCGCCAAACACACAGGTGGCTCCGTCTCGAGCTGTCGAGTAGAATTTGCAATAGAAGGGTCATGATTTACATCATACATTGGATTTACTTTAGGCAGACGTCATAGAAAAGATCAGCTATGAGTGGCACACCTGTGCAAACTCCTATGCGTCTGTTGTTGGGAGCTCCAAAGTCACAGTAGAGGCCTTTGTGCGGGTCACAGACGTCTTTCTCGGTGCATAGCTCCCCCATCTGCTTGGCACACACCCTGCAGCAGCCACAGCCATCCAGCACCAGGCTGACACCTGGGGGGCAGTGAGGAGGGGTGGACGGGCACGAACACTGGCCGCTGCACTCCTGACCTGCAGCCTGAAAACAGGCACACACACAGACACATTCTCCGGTAAATATCATGCCCGCATTGTGTGCTAGAAACACACACACACATCCAACACACTGCCTCTTAAGACAAGTTTAAAGCACTGGCTTCACCATTCAAGTCCAGCTAAAGCCAAAGCCTACACCAAAACACTAAAATGAAGTGTGTTTTTTTCTGACTTACCATGTAGGAAAGCATGATGCACAGCAGAGGCAGCAAAATCATTTTCATCTCAGCAACCATCTTCTCTTGTCTTTAGTAATTAATTTAGATTCTTCCAAAAACACCTTCTGGGAAAAAGTCTTCCTTTAGCGTCAGAGTTTTGAGCTTGAGAAACTTTTCTGATCAAGTTGATCTCTTGTCTTGTTCCCAACTGCTGCTCCGGCTCACTGTCTTTTTTTATTTTTTCCTTTCTTGGTGAAAGCTAGAGTTTAGCTTCGGTAGAAGAGTTGATCTGAGTTCTGACTGCAGAGTGGAGCCTCCTTTATACCCGCTGGCCCTCGCAGCACGTCACTGGGGGCTGAATGGAGAGTCAGCCCTGGACAAACATGGACATACTTGGCATTCTTTCCTCGCTTCCTGCCCCCCACTCCAGACATCCCACATTCCTGCTGTCTGAAGGCAAGGCTCTGCTGCTCGGCCAAACAACACCGTCTCTCTCTCAGAGCACCTTTCATCTGGATTGGGAGGTTAAGTCTGGTTACAGACCTGAGACCCCACACTGGGAATTCCTAAAGACTGACTTCACAAACAGACAGCCAGTACCTATAAATATTAATTTTGCAAAAAGAAAGAAAAGGGGAAAGGCAGCAACAGTTCAAAAGTGAAGCCTCGAATAACTTGACGAGGAAGAAGGACAGTGCAAATAAAACAGGTAGAACCTCATAAGCAGAAACATACAATAATTAAACAAACTCCATGAAGTTTAATATGCGGTTAAAACTTTAAGCCCACAACAGCATTCCTCAGCTTTGGCTTCAAAGGCACATGACAGCATGTACTTTAGTACGTTAACAGCAAGCAGTTAGTGAAAGGAAATTCATTCGAGTCAATAACTTGAGCTGGTTATTTGTCAAGGTGCTTGTTCCAGCACAGAGACCTGGCAGCTGTTGTCTAGAGACTTTGTCTTCTGTGCCCATGTGGTTGTTTCTGAGACACTGCAGCGGCATTCTTGTGCGCTGACATCAGTGGCTGGACTGCAGATTGGATTATTAGCTACTCTTTTAAACACATTATCATTAAGAACTCATTACCGTGAATGAAGCGTTTTGTTTCTGAATCCCTCCTCATGTGCTGTACGTGATATACCTGACCTGATTCCCTCCAGACTCTCTCAGTGAATTTGTTCTGCAGATAGAGACTCATCTGAATGTGGAGCAACTCAGAGAGGTTTCTTTGCTTGAGTAACAGTGCCAGTTGCAAAGTACAGAAATAACTGATTATGAGTAAAAGTTGGGATTTTTAAAAAATATTACTGGCTTATTATTAGCGAAATAGCCCTTTGTGCTAATAATGGCAACTCTCAGTGCCAGAACCTGCAGTTCCACATACAACCACATGAGGCTGACACCAGGAGCTTCCCCCAAGTTAAACAGTCCAGCTATACAGCAGAAATCCCCCCCCCTCGCCCCACCCCCGCCCCCCCAACCACACA